>JASCZI010091127.1:20939-31696 GCA_036250425.1 Stylosanthes scabra | reverse complement strand
ATGTTCTCATCTATGTCTTCCTTTGAGTCTCTTCCCTCTACACCACACCCATTTTTTACCGATTCTTCCATTGATCTTTTTCCTGACAATATTCACACATCTGATATAGATCCTTCTATTGCACTTCCTCCTAATAACATTAATGCAGGTTTACATGATACTCCATCTGATGCATCCACACCATCTGATGATCCCAATGACTCTTCTTCAACCATCGATCCTGCTCATTCTGATCGGCCGGTAAGAAAAAGAAATCCTCCTCCCTATCTTAATGATTACCATTGTTTTTCCACAATTTTTGAATTACATGAACCACAGTCTTATCATGAAGCATCTTCTGACCCTCAGTGGCAATTAGCTATGAACGAAGAATTGCAGGCATTGGAAAAGACCCATACTTGGGACTTGGTTGATCCTCCCTCAGGTAAGACAATTGTAGGGAGCAAGTGGGTATACAAAATTAAGCAAAATTCAGATGGCTCTGTTGAACGTTACAAAGCCCGCCTAGTTGCCAAAGGGTTCACTCAGGAATATAGTATTGACTATGAAGAAACCTTCTATCCAGTTGCTCATATAACTTCTGTGCGCACACTTCTGGCTATTACAGCTAGTCGAAAGTGGACACTCAGTCAGATGGATGTCAAAAATGCATTTCTTAATGGAGATTTAACAGAAGAAGTCTACATGCAACCACCTCCAGGTTATACTTGTCCACCACACAAGGTTTGTCTTCTTCGGAAAGCCTTGTATGGTCTTAAACAAGCTCCTCGTGCATGGTTTGAGAAATTTAGCTCCACAGTAAGTAAACTTGGATTCTCTTCCAGTCCTTATGACTCCGCACTCTTCACTCGCAAAACTACTCATGGCACTGTGCTACTTTTACTTTATGTTGATGATATGATTATTACTGGAGATGATACATCAGGCATTGCGAATTTGAAGGAATCTCTTAGTCATCATTTTGAATGAAGGATCTTGGCTCCCTAAATTATTTTCTGGGGCTTGAAGTTACTTCCTCAACTGATGGTTTGTCTATATCTCAAGTCAAGTATGCTTCTGATTTGCTCTCCCGAGCTGGCCTTACAGATAATCGTACAGAATCAACTCCTCTTGAGCCAAATGTTCGATTCACCCCGGCGGATGGTACTGTACTAGACAATCCTACGCTCTACAGACAATTAGTTGGAAGTCTAATATATTTGACTGTTACACGACCTGACATCGCCTATGCGGTTCATCTGGTAAGTCAGTTCATGACTAGTCCTCATTCCACTCACTATGCGACTGTTCTTCGTATTCTTCGCTTTATCAAAGGTACATTATTTCATGGATTACACTTCTCTGCTCACTCGTCCTTGATTCTCCAAGCTTATTCTGATGCTGATTGGGGCGGAGATCCCACTGATCGTCGTTCTACTACTGGATACTGCATCTTTCTTGGGGATTCTCTCATTTCATGGCGCAGCAAGAAGCAAAGTCTAATAGCTCGTTCTAGTACTGAAGCTGAGTATCGAGCTCTCGCTGACACTACTGCAGAAATTCTCTGGATTCGTTGGCTTCTTGATGATCTAGGGACTAGCCAAAATTCTCCTACAGATCTCTACTGTGATAATCAGAGTGCTATTAAAATTGCACATAATGATGTATTTCATGAACGCACCAAGCACATTGAGATTGACTGTCATTTCATTCGTCAACATATTGTTCGTGATGCTCTTCGACTTGTCTCCATTGGAACTCTTGATCAACCAGCTGATCTATTTACCAAAGCTCATCATCCTGGTCGCTTCCGTAATCTCGTTTCCAAACTCAAGTTGGTTTCTTTATCACCCACTTGAGTTTGTGGGGGGATGTTAGCTTTATGAGCTGTGATTAGCACAGCATGATAAAGTAGTTAGCATTATTGTAGTGGCTAGCATTATTAATTGTATATATTAGGTGTATCATTAGCTTTACAACTCATGCTCTGTTGGAAGCTTTGTCATCCAAGCTCTATAAATTTATAGAGTAACCTCATTGTAACACACAGCAATACACATAGCATTCATTTCTCTCTTAATTCTCTCTGCTCTTTGAATTCTAACAGGTGTAATGATCACTTTTTAGATGGGCACTAATAAAAATAGGTGTATACGCTCGTACAAACAGAAAGTGAGATACAGAGAAAGATGTAAAGTTATGTGTTATCGACTCATTTTTTATTTTTTAAATATTTTATTTTTTAAATACATTAAATAATAATATGTGCATTTTATTAATAGCATAAAATATTTTTCAAAGATCAGATTGTGAACAATAATACCACTTTGACAGGTGCTGGAGGTGAGTTGACAGAATATCTAAATGAATTGGCAAATGTGGAAAATATCCCAAGGTTTGTTGAGGAACACTCCTTTGGCCAACCACCCATCACTCAAACAAGTCCTTCTTGGAATTACTACCTTCAACTTCTTCACAGTCTTCCTAATTATGCTTGAATTATATCAATGTGCTTTAATTCGCAACCAAAATATATAGTTGCTGTTTTAATTAAAGAGAATTTTGACACAAAATAAAGATTTCATTTGTGTTTAGTTTTCTCGTGAATTATATGTAACAATTTAATTTTCTTATTCTGTTTCTTTTATTTTATTAGTTTTCATAAATTATAATAAGTTATGTTGTGCATTTATCCTCTACCTTGTATAATAATCAGCGAATTAGACAACTATGAGTGGTATATAATATTGATATGTGTGACAAGAGTGAAAGCTATGACAATGATTGAAGAAAGTGAGAGAGAAGCTGCAGGACTGAATTTTAATGTTTTTTTAATAACTAAAGTTTTGAAGACTATCTTTTATGTTGGTGCCATTTCTCCGCAACAACTTCACACTTTCTTGGTCTTTTCAAATTTTAACTTAATATACATTAAATGTTAAAATAAGAAGACCTTGCCAAGACATAATAATCTTCACTTTAATTTAGACTTAGCTTGTGTTGTGTCCTTCTATATATATAATAATAATTTTCAGAACTAACATCAAACGCATGCAAAGTAATTACTCTTGTGCAAACTTGTTTAATTTGTTTCATTTTGATTCTCTACTTCTGTAGCGTTCCAACTTCCAAGTAAGCAATTCTTTAACATTTTATATATTTTATTATTATATATTTCATTTTAATGTATGTATCTGGAAACTGGAATATATATTACACGAAAAATATGCCTAATTGCTGTATCTCTTCTGTTAATACCTTAATTAATGAATCATCTTCTTCTTCTTAATTCTTATTATTTCTATGCAGTGGAAAGCAACATTAATATTGAAAAGGAAAGTGTTAAAGCAGATGAATGTTTGAAGAAAAAGCTTGTGGTTCTTGACTTAAACAGAGTCCTCATGGGTTCGATTTATCCTTGCTCAAAAGATGATCATGAAATAGCAGATACAATACTACTTGACACTGTAGCACGTGAGTGAACCTATATATACATTAACAATAACATCAGCCAACAATTTAAATTGGATGTTCTATTTTTTAGGTTTCGTATATTCTATTTTTATAGATTTTAAATATTTTATTTCTATTATAGTTGCTTTAGGTTTCGATGTTCTATTTCTATAAAAATTATGGATGTTCCACTGACTTTTATTGTGAACGTTATATAAACTGTAGTCGTAATGTTTTATTTTTATTGGCTGATTTGTTGGTTAAAAAAGTATTAATTACCTATACTTTTTCATAAACTAAAAATTATGGTATTCTAATTCTAGCTACCAATTTAATTGCTAATGATCATTTTCAGTGTTCAAGAGACCCTTTTATCTTGACTTTCTCAACTTCTGCTTTGAGAATTTTGAAGTCGGTATATGGTCTGCAGGAAGCCGGTACTCTTCAATAACATAAACATCACTTTCTTAATTAATTTGTAGTGTTCTTCACTTTTGTTTCAGAAAGGATTATTATTACATTTTAACAATCACTTTGGCCTTTGGCCCTTCTGTTTTGTAGTCTATATGCTGAAACAGTTGTTGAATATTTGCTAGGAGACAACAAAAACAAATTGCTTTTCTGTTTTGTAAGTATTTCGCCTTGATTTTTTTATATGGTATACGGATTTTAAAAACAAAAGATCTGATCCATTGATCAAAAAACAAACACGTTCGTCCTATCTTTAAATATTAATGCATGTGGACCCCACGAAGTTAAATATATAGTATCTGTATTCAGACATTCTTTACCATATAATTCACATTTGGCCATGCATGTATGTGATTGATTCTTTGATAAGTACTCAACTTGGTGACATTGATTAGAATCAAGTATCAACCCTGCTTTACTTGCTTTTTTATATACAGAACAGTACTCATTGCACCAGAACAAGTTTCAGTGTTTTGGAAGCAACCCACAGGGAGCGTTTGAAGTTTAAGGATTTGAGGAAAATTTGGGATAAGCAAGATCCTAATCTTAACTTCCAGAAGGGATGCTTCAATGAAACTAACACATTGCTAATAGATGATTCTCCTTACCACGCATTGCTTAATCCTGTAAATAAATCAACCATTTTTCTTCCTTTTATTTCTTTCCTATGATTAAGCAAGCTCTGTTTATTAGATATCATACTTCAATTTCATATCATAATTTAACCATTTTTTTTTAATTGGTTTAGCCACACACCGTAATCATGCCTGATCCATTCACTCACCTGCACAAGGACGACAACTCACTAGGTATGGATAACAAAAGACTACTATATGTTTGAAGGGTGTAAAATCCCCTGTAATTATCTTCACGTGAAGTTAATATTTGAAAATCGTTAGATGAAAATTTAGTCAAATATATTAAATTATTTATCGGTTTTTAACTATGAACTTCGTGTGAAGAATACTGCATACGAGTCTTAGTCTATGTTTGAGGCTTGATAGGACACGCGTATATGAAACTTGGATTTTGCACAGTTTAATTGAAGAAAGTTATTCGGTACATATATAAGATTTTTCTACTATACAAATTTTATTCCTTATACTATTTTTGAAAGGTGATGGAGGTGAGCTGAAAGAATATCTAAAGGAATTGGCAAATGCGGAAAATATCCCAAAGTTTGTTGAGGAACACCCATTTGGCCAACAACCAATCAATGAAACAAGTCCTTCTTGGAATTACTACCAACAAGCTATTCAAAGTCTTTCTAATTCTGCTTGAATACCAATAATGTGCTTCACACAACTCGTGCATTGTATGTTAGATAATACAATTTTCTTAGTCTATTTTGTGCTTGTGCTTGTTCTCTTTCATTTATTAAATATCAGTCTTTGGTATGTTCTATTGTGATTTGTGATGGTGGTACTGCAGCCAGCTCAATTGAATGCAAGTTGGAAGTGATTCTGTTTTGAGTAAAACCGATTCTGTTTTGTGTAGGTTCTGTTAAAATGTTGGTTAGTATGACTCAGAGTTTCTAACTGTAGTTGGTTAACAGTTTGGGTTACTGAGTAGGTAAGTTAGTTAGCAAGTAGTATAAATATATAGCTCATTAGAATTTCTCTCATCTCTCTCAGCAAAATTATATCATGAAATCCCAAAGAGGTTGAAAACTGAATTAATTAGTATTTATGTTAGTCAAATTCCAGAATTTTTTCAGATTTACAAGAATTCACATCTAAGATTATAAACAACCCTACTCCAACCTCCCAAAAAAAAAAAAAAACAACCCTACTGTGACTAAAGTAAAACAGTTAATGTTAATTAATTTTCTCACGCCTTAAACAAACAAGCACTAGAAAATAAACAAGTGCCAAAAACTTTACCCATAAGATTATATAAAGACTTTGGTATTTTAAGTTGACGTTAATTTCATATAGAGTAGGTAATTTTCCACCCAAATAATTATAATATTATATAAAATTGATTATTATTATTGTTAAGAATTAATCTACATATATCACTGTGCTGAGATACATTATTTATTATGTGTTATATCTATATCGTATGTTGTATTCATGTGTTTTGTAAATTTTTCTTGTTAAAATTTATATTTTTCGTAGTTTAAATGGAATGTCCACATTCGTAAAGTACCATATTATTAATTAGTTTAGTGCTTGCTGGAGAATAAAACATTGACGAGTCCATGAACAATGTTTGGGTCCTATTTTACATTACATGCTTGGCTTAGCTTAAACATAAGCAACAAAAACCTGTTATAGGTTGGGACGAATCCTGTGACGACTTAAGGGAAAAGCTGAATTGGATTTGAAAGTTTGCAAGCCTCTTTGTACATTTTTCAGATAGGTGCACTTGTGATAAGTATAGGACTCTCCCAACACTGTTTTCATTGTTGTTATCAGTTATGGTGAGTTGGAGTAGCTTTGGCTTAATGTATGCATCGCCTTGCAAGATTAGGTTTCTTTCGTCTTCCTTTTCGAAATTATGGAGTAAAGGAGAGGGAGGGTTGGCTTGGCCATGGTGTTGTGATTATTGTTGGTAGTGTCTTGCTAGCTAATATGTTTAGTTTGTGATGTGAAGGATAGTGTTAACCTGTTTGGCTATTTATATTAAGAGTTGGGAAAAGTTTGGTAGCTGAATTTTTTTAAAAAATTTATGAATTATTATTGAATTAAATTTATAATATTAAATATTATTGTAATGTAATTTTGATGCATTGTAATATGTATTATGAGTATAATGAACTATAAAAAAAAATATGTATTCAATTATACAGTGCCATGTGAGTAAAAATAATTCTAAAAGAGCGATTATAAGAAGAAAAAAAATTAAATTAATTCACATAGCACAGTGTTTACAATATTTTACACTAAGATTATAAATATTAAATTAATTATGATTATTTTTTAATAATGACTCGATAATTCGATATAGTTACTTTTGGAAGTCCAAGACAATTTCGCCATCAACATTAACCAACCCTTGAGCTAGTGCCACTAGTAGTTATTAACTTTATTGATGGTAATAAATGTGGGCTTCTTGTCACAAATAATTTACCTTGGGCGCTCATCTTATCTTATCATCATAAAAGTAGGGGAGATATCTTCTACAGCTACTAATAAATAATAATAACTTAGACATGATAGATAAATTTTCATTATTTCCGTAAGATCAGGGACGAGCTTGAAGGAATTTTTTGAGGGGTCAAAAAAATGTTAATGTAAAAATTACATAATAGATAATACTATTCATGTGAAAACAAAATTAAAAGAACAAAAAAAATAATTAAGAATTAACAAAATATAAAATAGCATTAAATTAAGTTAATAAAAAATTATCCAATTTTAAAAAGTGATACAAGATAGTATATTTACTTGAAATTTTGCTTGAAAAATCATAATTTTGAGAGTTGTAATTTATAAATTTTTTATTAATGTACACAAATTTAATAACACTAATATTTATTAATTATTTTTGTATAAAATAGAAATTAAATTAAAAAGTAATAAAATGTAAAATAACACTAAATTAAATAAATAAAATATCTACTTTATTGTTATAATTTAAGTTTGCATATAATAGTGTCTCTGTAACTTCATGTAGTGTATAACAATTTTTTTTATTCGAAAGTGGTATATTATTGTATAGAAAGTTTTTTGTATTTGTTTTTCTTTTTATGAAATAGTAAGATTTGATTAGATAGTTATATAGATATAATATAATAAGATTTGTATTTTAGTAAGATATATTATTATTTTCAAGTGATCTAATTAAATAAATATCGAATTTCAAATATCTTAATATCACGATTAAAAAAAATCTCTTAGTAGTTAGTATCACATTTTTAGTATGAATAAATGAATGATAAAGTAAAAAAAAAAAATTGAATGAATGATCAAAATGATCAAGGGCATTAAATTAAAGATGAAAAAGAAGAGTATGGTGAATATCGAACTCACAAACTACCCTCATGCCCTTCATTTAATTAATTGAACCACTTGGATTACTTGATTATTAATAGAGTATTACTCTTACGGATCAGCCTCCAAGGTCCAAATTATCAAGGAATAAGGCTACAAATAAGTGGCCCACAAACAAAGAAGAATTACCTAAAATAGGAAAGATATGATACAATTTTAACAAATCCCAAAAAGATCTCAACTACCCGCAACTATATAAGCAGGGGGCATCACCCCCAAGGTACGCACTCTCTTAACCTAACCCATTCTATTAGATCTAGAATCCCATAATCCTATTCTGGGCTTCTAGAGCTATTCACTTCCATATCAATCCCTTCTCGGCTATAGCTCTCGGCCACACCGTAGGGCTCGTCACCGAAGGCACATCTTCTTACTCCGAACGTTGAGTCTTGGCCCCCCATTCAAAGTCCTTTGGACAATCGTTAAAGATCCGACCTTAGCATTGGCGCCGTCTGTGAGGACTTTTCATGCCTGAGGAACAAGAAGCGCAGGTGCCGGTGACCTGAGCAAGGGATGGAAGAAATACCACTCCACGAGGGAGCTGCCGACAGCAGCAACCCGCAACCGACCCCGGAAAAGGAGGTCGATCAGAGGAACCAAACCATTCAGCAACTGGAGGCGGCTTTGAGAGAGCTCTTAGAAAGGCAAACCCGAGAGGCTGCACTGGCCTCGGAAGCCGTAAAAAGAGCGGAATAGCTCGCCAAAAGGCAGCAAGTTATCCTGGACGAGGCGGAAAAGAGGGAGAAAGACAGACTTGAAAAGCTCGAAAAGCTTAACAGCAAGACGCAAACCGTAACGGATCACAGCAGCAAAACGGCGGAATCAAAGGATTACACGTGGAGGCCATCCACTGTGATGACAAAGGCTCCCGGAAGGGAAAAGAGCAGACACCCGTTCTCATCCCACATCTTGGCGGAAGAACTCCCCAAGAAGTTCAGGTACTCTGTGGAGATCGAGCCGTATGAAGGAACCACAGACCCGAAGCATCACTTAGATGCCTTCGAAAACAGAATGTTGCTCGTGAATGCTGCCGACGTCATACAATGCAAAGCCTTCACCATAACACTAAAAAAGGATGCCCTGACGTGGTTCAACGCTCTCCCTCCAGGCAGTATCGAGTGCTTTTCTGACCTGCCGACAGATTCATGAAGAACTTCACAACCCGCCGGAAGCTCCCAAAAACCTGCCTGAACCTGTACTCGATAGTGCAAAAGCCTGAAGAGACCCTCCGGAGTTACCTGGATCGTTTCAACACGGAATGCACACAAATCGAGGGGCTGCAGTCCCAAGCGGCTCTGATGGCCTTGGTCAAGGGGCTGAGAGAGGACACCCCTTTCCTGAAAAGCCTGACCAAGAGACCACCAAAGACAATGGAGGAAACCCAAGAGCGATCCCATGATTATCTACAGCAGGAAGAAGGACAAACTGCCGTCCGGACTGACAGAAGCAGAAAGGACAACCCCCGAAAAGAGCACTTCAGGGACGACAGAGGGCGGAAAGAACACAGATCTAACAGATCATACTACAACCCCCTTAACGTCTCCCTGGCCCAATTTCTGAATGAAGTATCTCAAGTTGAAAGGGTACCGGCTCCAAGACCCATAAAGAACACCAGTAGAGGAGACCGGCGCTCGTACTGTAAATACCACAAACAACACGGGCACGACACGGAAGAATGCCGAGACCTCCTCGATTTTATCGAGGAGGGGCTAAAAAACAGAAAATTCCGTGAATACACCAGCAGGTACAGGAACAGAGATGATGAAAGAAGGGTCAGACAACGACCAAACGGTCCAGAACCTAAATCGGAGAAACGGAAGGATGAACCCAAAGAACGCGGCACGCACCGCGAAATAGCAATGATCTCCGGAGGAATCTCGGAGGAAGGAAACCCTCCATCTAAAAAAGCGACAAAACGAAGCAGGCACTCATACCTAGCAGTGGAAGTCATGCCTAGACCCCTAGCTAGAAGCCCACCCCCAGCAATCGTTTTCTCCTCGGAGGAAATCAGGCAAACCACCAACAGCATGAATTAGCCACTGGTCATCTCCGCCTCCACTATCAACACCAAAATACAAAGAGTATTTGTTGATCAAGGAAGCTCAGCGGACATACTGTTCCTGAGGTGCTTTGACGCACTCGGCCTCACGGAAAGCGACTTGGAAGCACACTCCGACGACCTAGTCGGATTTTCCGGGGAAAGAGTCACACCAGATGGCTTCGTTACCCTTTGGGTCTCCATCGGAAACTCCCCGGACACAAGAAACGTGAAGGTCTTATGGTTAGTAGTAAACCACAACTCTGCTTAAAACGCAATTATCGGAAGGCCAACCTTGAACAAGATAGGAGCAATTGTGGCTACATCTATCCTCACCATGAAGTTCATAACTGACAATGGAGAAATGGGCACACTAAAAAGGGACATCTTGGAAGCAGAAAGATGCCACGGAGCCACACTGCACAATTCCAAAGAGCAACTCCCCAGACCCACCAAGCTGGACACGGCAGCCAAAGTCCACCTGGTAGACCTAGAGCCCCCCGGAAGAAAACTCCCAGAGAGACCGCAACCGGACGGAGAACTAGAAAAGATACAAATTGGGCCAAAAGCCGAACAAACCACAATGATAGCAAAAACCCTACCGAAAGAAGTCAAGGCAGACCTAACTCACTTCCTCAAAAGGAACGTGGACCTATTCGCATGGACAGCAGCAGATATGCCGGACATAGACCCCAACTTCTCCAACCACAAGCTATTTGTCCTGCCCGAGAGTAGACTAGTAGCACAAAGGCTCCGGCGAATGAGTCCAGAGAAGGAAGAAGAAGTCAAAAAGCAAGTACAGAACTTGCTCCAAGCAA
>JASCZI010091127.1:4960-15492 GCA_036250425.1 Stylosanthes scabra | reverse complement strand
GATAGTAGTGACAAGATTGTGCATGGTATATTTATAATTTGTGACATCTTTGTTATTTGTTAAGTAATTAATTAAATTATTTATCTTCCACATGAACATTATTAACAATACGTGTTTTGCAGGTTGTTTGGTTGATTCCTCCACCCAACAAGGAGCGAGTTCACAACCATGATATTGCAATGTTTTTATCTAAATATTTATTATGGCATTGGAAGGATTTTTTTGTCTTATATTTTATCTTTTCATTTTATGTCTTCGATTGTGCTATTTATTTCCATGTTATTTAAGAATTGCATTTCTTAAGAATTTAGATTAGATTTGAAGATTATTTGTAAGTGACTTTATTATGTTTTACTTGCATGGGATTGAAATAGTATGAATGTTATCATGTGATTAATGTTATATATATATTTTTTAAATTTAATGGTTGAAGACCCGGTTTTCACCCGATTTTCATCCGGTTTTCACCCGGCCCAAAAGTAGCAAGATTTCATCGGGTCTAGGGCCGAGTCTGGGTCCAAATAATAGACCCAAGATATTTTTCGGGCCGGGCCTGGGTTAGGGGAGACCCGGCTTCATGCTCACCCCTACTGCGGACACTACCAGGGAGCAAAAGCCCTCATAAAAAGAATTCTCCTAGCTAGCATATATTGGCCCACCATGCAAGCAGACGCCAGATCACATGTCCAAAAATGCCAAAGATAACAAGAGCACTCGAAGCTGTAGAAAATGCCAGCAATAGAGCTGTCGACCATCACAGCCCCCTGGCCATTCGACAAATGGGGAATCGACCTCCTAGGGCCCTTCCCAAAAGCCTCGGGGCAAGTAAAGTACCTAATTGTAGCAATCGACTATTTTACAAAGTGGGTGGAGGCTGAAACACTAGCATCAATCACAGCAACACAGTGCAAAAAGTTCGTTTGGAACAACATCATCACCAGATTTGGAATCCCAAGAGTCATCACATCCGACAATGGGACACAGTTCATGGACAAAAAGTTCAAGGAATTCCTAGAAGGATTCCGGATCCACCAAAAATTCTCGTCCGTGGAACACCTGCAAGTAAACGGACAAGTCGAAGCCATGAACAAAGTGATCCTAAACGGATTGAAAAAGAGACTTGATGAGAGGAAAGGATGTTGGGCGGAAGAACTTGGAAGCGTGCTCTGGGCCTACAGGACCACAGAACAGTCAGCAACAGGAATAACACCTTTCCGGCTAACCTACGAGACAGAAGCCATGATCCCCCTGGAAATAGCAGAGCAAACCATCCGGGTATCAAATTATGACCCGGAAGAAAACCAAGACGGAAGAGAAACAGAAGTTGACATAGTCTCTGAAATTAGAGATGCAACAAGAATAAAGCAGCAAGTGGTAAAAGCACTCCTGGCCGCCAAGTACAACAAAAAGATTAAGAAACGGGACCTAGAAGAAGGAGACCTAGTACTACGGCGGGCGGACATAGGAAGAAAGAATGTAGTCCAG
The DNA here is from genome assembly GCA_036250425.1 of Stylosanthes scabra. Classification (NCBI taxonomy): domain Eukaryota; kingdom Viridiplantae; phylum Streptophyta; class Magnoliopsida; order Fabales; family Fabaceae; genus Stylosanthes; species Stylosanthes scabra. The sequence continues at coordinate 14,007 of JASCZI010091127.1, read as the reverse complement.
GGAAAGCTAGGAGCAAACTGGGAAGGCCCCTACCGGGTAGTTCAAACACTCGGAAAAGGCGCCTACAAACTCAGCACAATAGAAGGAGGCCAAGTTCCGAGGACTTGGCACATATCCAACCTCAGAAAATACCACATGTAAATGAACGTAGCAGCATGTACTCTTTTTCCTTCCATCTATTATTTTTTCCCAAAAACAAGGGTTTTTTGGTTGGAAAGGTTTTAACGAGGCATGTAAGCGTTCCGGCCACACTGGCCGTCAAAGATTAATAAAAAAGAAGTATTATTTACTCATTCCTTAGAGAGTTTTTTTCTCAAGTCTTTCTTAGCTTTACGTCACCACCCAAAAGCACAAAAAAGCACACAACAACAAACAAATGCATTTTTCTACAAAAGAAACAAAAAATGCCAAAGAGCCTGGGAGACCTTAGCTTAAAAAGCGGCATAAAAATAACCCAAAGGGACACATTTAAAGCGGAAGAACCAAACTCCGCCACTCCACCCCGGACTGATCACCCGGGAGATGCGATGCACACAAACGAATAAAGCTTCGCAAAAGATTCTAAAAATCTAAGCAAGCAGAGAAACACAAACAAGTAAAAGCTTTGCAACGGATTATATAAAGCAAGCTGAAATATAAGCACCAAAAAATACTATAAAAAAACAGAGACGTCCAAACACAAGACAAAAGAAACAGTATTCGAAAAAACTCAAAGAAGAAAACAAAGAGTTCCACAAATTTTACAAAAGTTAAGTGGGGCATACCCCACCCTCCCCATCTGCAACCTCCTCCGCACGCTGCTCATCGGCCCTTGGTCCCGGCTGCTCCACATGCCCCGGCTGCTCTACAGGTTCCGGCTGACTCTGCGCATCCGCCTTAGGATTATAAATCCTCTTAGCCTTGGGATCCCAGCGCGTATCCAGAGTGATCATCGAGTAGTCAATAACAGGATTCAAATGACGAACTTGGTCCATCAAGATCTCGAAAGTCTCTTGGACCATCTCCTCAGTCTCCTCCCCCAACGACTTCCACTCGTCTCGCCAATGAACGGTAGCAGCCTCAGCCTCAGCCTCATCTAATGCCGTCTGCTTCCCTTTTAGAGATTGAGCAAAAGACACAACCTTCTTTTATCCTCCGGAGTCAAAGCAGAACGGCAGGACTCAAGCTCGGCAGCCTGGGACTTAGCCTTTTTTTCCACCTCCTCCATACGAGCAGTGGCGGAAAGACGCTCCCCCTCAGCACGCTGCAACTCCTCCGTCAACGACTTAATTTTGGCATGAAGAAGGGGAGCGGCCAAGGCAGAATCCCTCTCTGCGGTCAGCACTTCAATCTGTTCTCGGGCAGCCGCCAACTCCTTCTCCAGCTGCACTTTCGCCGCAAACGTCTTCTCCACACCAACCTAAGAAAAGGCAAAGATCAAAATAACCAGACCTCAATAAACAAAAACTGCAGAAACTATAAATATAGGCAGAAAGCCACAGCACCATACCTGAAGGCAAGCAGTGAGTTGGCAAGCAAGAAACTGAGCAGTTCCGAGCAGTTGCTCCGGAACCAGGGGCTCAAGGACCCCACGAATCGAGGAATTCGTGAGACCAGCATCCAGCGCAGCCCGAAAGTTATAGTCCGGCGAAAAAGCACGGTCAATAGGGTTCACCTTGTGTTTCCAAGCGGAATCACCCCCCCCCAATGCCGCTTCTTTGGCAGAAGCTTCCAACACTTTCCGCTTCCGCCTCTTCTGCCTCAGATCAGCAGACGGATCCTCCTTTACACCTTCCTCCTTCTCCACGGAAAAAGGCTTAACAGGAGCGGCACTCATCGACTTCCCCGTAGTCTTAGAGGCGCCCGGAGAAGAGACCGGAGGCACAACCGAAGTCGGAACAGCACCAGAGGCTGAGACACCGAAAGAGGAGGTGGGGACCCTAGAGGACGGAAGAATAGAGCGATGACCTGCCCCTTCCACCTCCTTCATTCTCTGCTTCAGACGGTCGAAACGACTCTGTTTCTTCATGTCTTGAAGCAGGCTATCTGTAAAAAGGCACAAATGTTAAAATCCCAGAGCAGAAATCAACAAAGTATTAAGCACAAAGCGAGAGCAATGAACACAGAAGTAATACCAAGAAACGCCCCAACATCAGCATCATTATGGTCCAAAATCCAACGACATTTGAAGTTGGACTTCTTCCCCAAACCAGCCGGAAGAGACTGGAGAAAATCAAAAGCCAAGGTCTCCAAGGGATCTAGTGCAGTTATGCGAAAATCCCCCACCTCAGCATTCCAGTACACCCACGGAAAGGGCGCACCTTCATCATTCAGCCAAAACGGCCGCTTACCAGGAAAAGGCAAAACTTTGAAGTAATGCCACTTAAACTCTCGAATAGACTCTTCGAAAGAGTCAAAGAGCTTCCGACCCTGATAAGCGCGGAAAGACATGAACCCTTTTCCAGGAGGAGGAGCGTGGAGTTGGTAAGTATACAGAAACACGCGCCACGAGGGGCGAAACCCAAAATACAAGCACACCCGCTCGAAGGGGCGAAGGAAACCCCACCCATTTAAGTGAAGCTGGCTAGCCGCCACGCGACACCGAGACAAAACCTCCCTCTGGAACTCAGTAAAGGGTAACCGGAAGGGCAACCGGTCGGAAGGACCAGCGGCCTCCAACACATAATCCCCCTCGGCCACCCCATCAGCCGTCAACCTCATCTCACGGCGGAGCTCGGGAAGCGCATCTGTTTCTATCACCGTGGGCTGGGTGAAAATCTCCTCGTCAACCTAGCCGTACAACTCCCTCTCAACCACAGAGAGCACTCGCGGGACTCGAACATTTTGACAAGACTTCTTCTTCGCCATTTCAGAAAATAACTTAAGACTGCAAAGGAAGACAGAACCCACAATAAAAAAAAAACGGAGAAGAAACAGAAGAAGAAAGGAACAGAGGAAGAAGACAAAACGCAGACGCAGAAAGCCGAAGGGAAAAAACCAAATAAGCAAGAGGCGAAGAGGAAGAAGAAGAAGGAACGAACGGCGAAAAGAAACACAACCAAGAAACGTACTCAAACTCAGAAAACAACAATGCAACACAATGCGAGCAAGCAAAGTAAAGGAGAAAGAAGATACCTGTAAAAATCAAGGAAGACCCTGAGAATGAAGAACCACTGAAATCTTGAAAAAACTCTCACAAAGGAAAACCCAGAAGAGAGAAGGCGAAAGGAGAAGAAGAAAGAGAAAGAAGGAATTGAGTACCCCAAATGCTTCTTGAACACGCCTTGGGGGACTCAGGGGGCAATTGATGGGATGGTTTCGAAAACCGCACCCCCCATAAAAGCTAATGAAAAGTCATCATTGCCCTCTGACATGTCAGCAAAGAAACGGGAACGTCTCTCCCCAAACGATTGAGTCCCAGAGAGACACATATCGGACGGAGAATATGGAGTCGGAATCGTCTCATCAAGCACCGCATGTCAAGTAACCGGAAGCAGACGAAAAAACTGCCCGGAAGATACCAAGAAATAGAATTCATAACTCACAAGCTTGGTCCAAAAGCCTCAAGCTCCCGAGTGGGAGCAATGTTACGGACCAGCCTCCAAGGCCCAAATTATCAAGGAATAAGGCCACAAATAAGTGGCCCACAAACAAAGAAGAATCACCTAAAATTAGAAAGATATGATACAATCTTAACAGATTCCAAAAAGATCTCAACTACCCGCAACTATATAAGCAGGGGGCATCACCCCCCCAAGGTACGCACTCTCTTAACCTAACCCATTCTATTAGATCTAGAATCTCATAATCCTATTCTGGGCTTCTAGAGCTATTTACTTCCATATCAATCCCTTCTCGGCTATAGCTCTCGGCCACGCCGTAGGGCTCGTCACCGAAGGCACATCTTCTTACCCCGAACGTTGAGTCTTGGCCCCCCATTCAAAATCCTTTGGATAATCATTAAGGATCCGACCTTAACAATTACTATTAAAGCTTTTTTTAAAGAAAAAAACTAGGAGCCAATATATTATGACCAATGGGAAGCCAACACATAGTTACGGATGATAACTCATATAAATTTTGGATGATAACTTAATCTTGGATATATGAGTTACGGATGATAACTCATATAAATTGTGGATGATAACTTAATTATGGGCTCCCTAATGACTCCCTAATATTAGTTCCATAGCACTGTTTTTTTTTTAAACTTTGGGATCATGCCCCCCTGTCCTATTAAACTCCGCAGCTGAGTAAGATATAAATAACAATTTAATTTTCATATATTATAAGCACAGGTAAAAAAAAATTCACACAGATAATTAATCATGTATTATCATATGAATAAAAGTAATTAATTTTTAATTTTTAGATATATAAATGCATTTTTAAGATATATAAATGCATGAATTTTATTAAATAATCGTATAAAATTTTTTACAATGTCAGTGAATTAAAATTAAATTTTTTAAATAATTGAAAAGTGAAATATATATATTAAAATAATTTGAATAGTTTCGAAAAGGAATATCTTGAACAAAATAAAATAACTTAATGTGATTGAGTAGAAGGAATTTGTTCTCCTTCGACCCGAGTGTTGATATATAATTCAATTTTGGTCAAAATTGAAAGATGTTACATACACCTATATTCTAAAAAATTTCAATGATTAAAACAACTGACACCATTATTACTTAATTATGATATATAATCCAAAAGTAGCGAAAATTTAACACACAGAACAATGCCTTATTAGCCTTCATATCTCAGTTGAGTGTGGCTCTTTCAACAGGCAGAAAGAGTATCAATAATTTTGATGTAGAAGTTCCAAGATTTACTTGTTTTGGTGATTGGTTCTTGTCCAAATGGGCGTTCCTCAACATACTTAGGGACATTTTCCACATTTACCAATCCATCTATGTATTCTCGAAGGTCACCACCACCACCTGCCATGCATAAATCACAAATTTTCAATCAATCATAAATATTACATAAACATTTACCAACATTAATATCATCGAACTAATTTTATTATTGATTTATTTTCTGTTATTTCGAATAATCTATTTTCTATTATTTTGAATGATTTATCTTCTATCATTTTAAATGATTCATTTTCTATTATTTCAAATGGTTAGTTTTTGTGTGTTTTTTTAATACTATATTTATTTTCTATTGACCGATTGTACGTTGGTATATTGGCTATCTAATACTCCTAATTTTTTATAATAAACAACAATGGTTTCTTCCTTATAAATCATTATTGTATAAGAAAGGAATGCCATACCTAATGAGTTGTCACTCTTATTCTTGTAACTGAATGTATGAGGAAAGAGTGTAGTGTATGGCTGAAAAAAGTTTAACAAAAGTTAAATCAGATTTTGACATTATCATAATAAAATTGATGATAAAGTCTGCTTATAGTTAAGGTGATAGAGAAAGAAGAGTTTGTTCATTTACAGGATTAAGCAATGCTTTGTAGGGAGAATCATCCAATAATAATGTATTTGATTCATTGTAATATCCTTTCTCCCAAGGAAGATTAGGAAACTGTTTATCCCAAACTTTCTTCATATCTTTAAATTGCAGATCCTTCTGCCTATCTTCAAATGTTTTGGAGCTTGTTCCAGTACAATGGGAACAATCCTGAATAATAATTAACACTCTTTGGTATCTAAATATCTAAAGAGGGGGAAATAATTGAGAACATAAATAAGATCAACATACAAGCACTTACCCAACAGAACAGCAACTTGTTTTTCATTTCTCCCATCAAATACTCAACAATTGGTTCAACATTTCTCCTACAAAAGAGAAAAATAAATTAAAGTAATCAGAAGTTTACACTTTACACTTATTGCATCTTCTTATTAAAATATAATATTCTTTAAACAAGATACAAGTTAAATTAAATCACACTCTTTTCTTCTCAAAATAAATGTTTTTTTTTTTTTTTTTTTAATTGAAGATGGTTGAAGATTATTTACCTTGATCTTGAAGACCAAATACTGACTTCAAATCTCTCAAAGCAGAATTTAAGAAAATCCAGATAAAAAGGTCTCTTGAATACTGATGATATAAACCAAAAACTTATTAATTAGTATATATATGAATTAGTATTAATTAATTAAAATTGTAGAATAACACAATCTTATGTCACCTGCTACCCCTCTAATAATTGTATCTGGTTTTTGATCATTAGGAGGAGGATAAACCAAATCCACAAGCAATCCATTAATATCAAGAACAATAAGCTTTTTCTTCAAACATCCCACTTTGCCACCAACACAAGAACTAATCCTCAAAACTTCTGAAATGCTCTCTTCATCATTAGAGGAAAATTCTTTGTCACTTTTTCTTTCATCATCAGTATCACAATCTGTATTATTGTTGCTTTCTAATACATGGCATCCCATCTTATTTGTCTCTTTATCCGCCTGAAACTGCAAACAAAAGTTTATTAGCTTCCCAAAAAAATTGTTCATGAACTCGTCAATGTTTTAAATCAGTAGAGCAAGACTTAGTCTCCAGCCTGCACTCAACTAAATAATAATAATCAATCAATGCTTTCAATCTTAATTAATTAAGCTTGCAGCTATATATTAATATTATAGTTATTTTTGGGTGGAATAATTACCTACTCTATATATGAAAGTCCACTTAAAATACCAAAGTCTTTATTTATAATCTTTCCAAATTTAAATGTTTATATTTTGTCTTCTAAATGATGTAGCAACAATTCTAAAATATTATACATCATTTTCGTAACGACTCATGCAAAGGTATATGGTCTTTTATTATTTAAGATAATAAACATTAAAATAATGGCAAGAAGTTGCAAAAACAATAAAACATTAAAAAATCATTTAAATATAAATTGATACAGATATAAATAATTCATTTATAATACAAATTTTATATTTTACATATCACAAAAATTAAAATAATATATAAATGTGGATCCTCACATCTCTCAAATAAAAACTATATCTATTGCATCCACGATTGTAGAAAGTGCTCAACCACACATAGGACATTTGGGATTAAACAACTTTTCTTAATGATTTCACAAGCAATAATAAAATTTATATAGCGATAGCTCAAATGGCATTTGTCTCCTCCTTCTAATAGAGGTCTCGGATTCGAATCTCTTCCCCAACCTAACTTTGCTATTATAATAATAATAATAAAATTTCTATAAATAGATGAGTTACCTAGGTGAACACTCCACGTTTCACAGGAAGTTACCAGGATGGCTCCAAGAGATCAGATAAATGAAAATTCTCTCATTAAAATGATTATGATTTTTGAATAATAGATGACAACACAACAGATATATACACACCAAGAAAAAGATGGGTCACCAAGAAAAAGATGGGAAGCTGTATAGTAATTGCAGTTACGTTAGTTGCAGATCTATTATGAATATGATTGAATAATGGAAAGCTCAAGAGTGCTTCAACAAAGGGAAATGACTCAGAATTTTTCAATAAGGAAAAATAATTTGCAGTTAGTTGGTAAAGGATAAGATGGTCCTATAAAGTTTGGACTATCAAGTGATTCTAATAATAAAATAATATGTTTTTCAATTTCTTTTAATAATTACTAAATAGTCATAATTTTTATCCATAAGTAGTTATGATTTTTTATTTATTTTAGTTTTTGTTTTTAATTAATTTTTATCGAATTAAATACAAAATATTAAATATTATAAATATATATTTATAACTTTTGATTATGCTATTTATCTTTATTCATTAATAATCTAAAATGTTATGGAGACATTGAATCCATCCATTCCCAATATTTTTTTTTTTGTTTATTTTCGTTGAGTGTTTGAACTTTGAAACTTTCCTATCATCATAGCCAAAAAACTTGTTCAGCATTTGAAGTGGATGCAATTTTTCTCCACTCATTTAAATTAAATAACCGTATTCTCTCTTTTGTGCTATTTTGACTCCACTTTTTTCTTTCCAAGTATAAACTCCAGCTTATTACATCTCCAATTCCTTCGCTCCAATTGCTTAAATTAGTGTTTCTGCATTTTAATTTATCACCACTTGCTTCAACTTCGAGGGACTAATGCTTTCTTCTTGTATCACCTCTCCATTCTTTAAACTTTCTGCTGCTATGTTGCTATCTGCATCCACAAAATAAAAAAAAAAACAACAATGTAATGCCTATGATATTCTACACAAAAAAGTCACCAAAATCATTCTCTAATATGTTTCCTATGAGCCTTGTCTTCAATGACCTTTCTATTTCTTGATCTCCAAGTAACCCATGTGATAGCAAATAATTAACAAGATTGACCCATCTTCTCCTTTTTCCTCCTTCTCCTTGTTCGATGAACTGTTTTTAAGTTGTGTGGATTTGCCCATTTTACACCTCCCATCTGTTGTTCTTTTGTTTGTATGATCAAATTAGATTTATATTTGTAATAAAAATACAAATTAGGTAGTTGTTGATTATTTGTATTTATTAAAATTTAGTTACATCGATTTGAACAAATTTTTTTTTTGTGAATTTTTCTTTTAAATTATTATGTTATGAAATATTTAATTATTCTTTTATAAGAAGTTTGATTATTATTATGTTTTTTTTTTTTGGTGAGCGATTATTATTATGTTATTAAGAAGTTTTATTTTTTGGGACAGAAAGAATATTTTTTGTATTACTTCTCTATAACATGATGGGCTTCTTTTTAGCCTTTACCAAAAAATAAAGGGATGGATGGGGTTGCAGGTATCAGGTTTCTTTGGTCTGGGGCAGCCTCTTGGCCCAATATCATAACAAAAAATTTGTTTTACAGTCAATAGTCAATACTCAATAGTTACTCAGTGTTTTTTCCTTAACCATAAAAAAACTCAGGATAAAATTTAAACAATTTAAAATACTGTGTAAATTTTGATGTTTTTAGTAATTAATTAGTCTATTTAAAATATGTAAAAGACGAGTTATACTATTTAGTATTTATATATCAAAATCACCCGCTAATATATAATACATATTAAAATATAAAATATATATTAAAAATAATAAAATTACACATATATTCATGTATAAAT
>JASCZI010091125.1:21781-39274 GCA_036250425.1 Stylosanthes scabra | reverse complement strand
TATATATATATAAATATATATATATACCCCCGAGTGAGCTCAGGATTTAAGCTTGATTTACTTAAAATATGATTTTAAATTTAGGTTTAACTTTGTCGCTTTAAAGCTCAGGAGCTTTGCTTCAAATCGAGTTTAAGTTAGTTCATGAATTGCCTTGATTTATTTTGATCTTTAAAAAAAATATATAAATATAAAATAAGGTCTACTATTAAGTTATACGATCTAATATATATGAATAGTGCTATGGAACCAACGTTAAGGAGCTATTAGGGAGCGAATAATTAAATTATCATCTAAAGTTTATATGAGTTATCATTCGTACCTCATATAGGAAAGATTAAGTTATCATCCAAAATTTATATGAGTTGTCATCCTTAACTATGTGTTGGCTACTATTGGTTATAATGTATTGAGTTTCTAGTCTTTTTCAATATTTATATATACAATCATATTAGGTAGCCAATAAATTTTTTGCCAATATTAACCAACAAGAGATAAAAACCCAATAAAATAATAGAAGCATAATTCATAAAAGATGAAACCCAAACAAATAATAGTATTTTGGGTTTGTTAGTTAATATTGACAATTTAGTTATTATTAGTATAAAGTTATTTTAAAAATATAAATAAAATTATAATATATATAATCATAAATATATAATCCTTACCATATTTTTATTGAGGATCAAATTTCATGAACTACTCTTCTAAAATTATAATATATATAATCATAAATATATAATCGTGAAAGCTTCCTACTATACTTCAAGAGATTTTTTCCCTTATTCGGGGATAAATTTTCTTACTTCACGTAGCACCTATATGCTCAAATTTTATACATAATTAATCATATATTTTCGTCCAAAACGAGCACTTTATACTACTATTGATAAAAGATCATGCAATGAAAATATTCATCCTATATATATAATAAGAAATTTCCTTACAATGCATGATTCTCAAACGGCAAAGAATCTTCTATTCAAGATATTAAAGCTAGAACAATTCTTACATGTTACAATAACTTCTGTATATATAGCCATCCAATTTTACATCCCCAACCATATAATCCACCCAAAAAAAAAATATTTATATTTTTCTTCCTCTTCGCTCTTGTGTTCTCCGGTGGCAACGTGGCGGTCCAAGGCTACTGCGTGGCAGACCTTGGCGCCGCACAAACCACCACAGGGTATTCCTGTAAACCACTTACTTCAGTAAAAGTTGATGACTTTTTCACCACCTTTCAGCCTATCTCACTTGGAAACCTATCTGGTGGCATTAAATATATGTCTAGCTTCGTCTATAATGATTGATAAATTCACAAATTGCAATTAGATTTCTCAAATGATATTTTTTGTTTATTCTCCTATTCGATTTTATTTCCTTGGAAACTTAGGGAAATGTTTTGTAAACATAATCGGAGCGATTCCCTAAATGCCTTTCTGAATATTCTTCAATGTGCCGACTATTCATGGAACGTGAGAAGCAGATGTTTCGGAAGTTAAATTTCACTAAAATAGTCTCATTAGCACTTGAGGTATTATAAGAAAAAATATTTTTTTATTTAATGTGAATGAAAATAAAATAGATAAATTAATAGATTATGTCTTACACATATATCTAATTATTAATAAAATTGGATTTCTTTTCTTATTTTATTAATATATATCATATTTAAGACACCAATTTTTCGAAGACTTTTAACATCTCGTTAGCCCTCGCATTTGTCGGACAAATACCGGGGCTGAACGGGCTGGGCTTCGGCGTGTTGAAGCTAGATCTGTTTGAGGGGGTGTAGCCCCACTCCACACTCACCCAGATGCCTCTGAGCTGCTGTAGTGGTGGAGGGAAACATAACTACCGGGTTCATAGGATCAGATAACACGGCTTTTGTGAAGACAATAACAAAGGGTGACGTATTCGTTTTGCCACAAGGGTTCTTCCATTTTCTGTTGAATGCTGGGGAGGGAACTGCTACTGTTATTCAAGCTTTTAGTAGCCCAAATCCAGCGGCACAGTTCGTTGATGTTGCGTTGTTTGCAAGCGCTTTTGATTCTGAATTGGTGACTAAGACTACGCTCATTAGCCCTGCCGACGTTAAGAGACTTAAGGGTGTTTTTGGTGGTCAAGGATAGATGGATTTTTATTTATTAATTATCAACTGATGAGATGAGATGTTACTGTTATGCAGTTGTTAATTTGTCTTAATTAATAATGAATGATCTCATATATATACATCCCATAATGTGAAGCTTTATTGTGATTGATGTTGTGTGTCGCGGGATCGCAATAACGATCCTATTTGGAAGTATCCAATCTGATTCAATTAGATTAGGTAGGGGTTACCAATTGCAAGTCGAGTAGGATTCGAGTTGATGCTAAGCTCTATCCGATCAACCTAAGCTCTATATATATATATATATATATATATAAAAAAGTGAATGTGAAAGAAACTTTTAATGATATAAAAATGTTTTAATCATTGATTCAACGTATTTAATTAAAATCTTAATAATTTTGTTTATATAAAAGTCAATTATTTTTAATAATTTATAAATATTATATTTTTTAAAATTCGCTATAGAATTGGACACCCGTAAATTGAGTGTAGATATGATTAGAGTTGACATATTTTAAACTCGTAAATAAAATATAATTAAGTTTTAGTAAAAAAAAATAATCCGTGAGTAGGACACCGCATGTAGAATTAGGGTTACCCTACGATAGCCATTATCACCCCTAGTCTATCGACTAACAAAAATGGTAAAGTATAAATAATTATTATATTCACTTTTTTTAAAAATAAAATTGTACATTGAATTGTCATTTATGTATTTGTTCATATCGACAGTGGCACATGAATGCATGATACATCTAAACAAAAATAACTCTTATTTTTTTATTAAAATTTAAATTTTTTATGCAAAACTTTATTATATATGTACTCAAAATTTTTATTTTAAATTTTATTATTTTTCTAATTAACACATGAATTTATTAAATGTAAAAATATATAAATAAATGTATAAATACATGAACACTTAAATCTATTTCAAACTCAACATTTACTCATTCCTTCCTCAATCCACATGTCATTTTATTCATGTTTATAATTTAGAAAATTAAAATATCCAAAGCTTGCTTCACTCGCTCATCGTATATTTTTTTATAAGCACATTATTACATGTTAATCGTGAGAGAACCGAGAATATTATTCTATACCTGAATTTATATTAAAAAAATGGTTAGATTACTATTAATTTTAATTTATTTTGATTATTATTTTGGTCTCAACTTTTAATATTTTTAATTAGTAGTTTAATATAATAGTTTAATTAATACTTTAGAATATTAATTGTTAAATAATGATAAAAAATAATAAATTTTGTAAACTTTTTTTCTTTTATTTACGTACAACAAAGGTCACCCGATTTTATTGTCATGCGCAAAATTTCTTACGTGCGGGTGCGACGACATTTAAAGGTTAAATCCCTCTAATTCGTGGAAAAGAAAAACTTGAATATGACCAGAAAAGGGAATTAGGAAAACTTGGACAACTCATTTAATTTTGTTGGCGAAGGTTAGTTTGCAGCTTCAAGTAATTCCTGACATTTGCTTAAGTGGACTAATGGTCTAACTATTAGACCAATTTAAATTGGTTGAAAACTTAAAATAACTGATATGTATAAATAGCTGATTCAAGGAACATCACGGTTTTGGGACGATTTTTAAAATAGAGAAAAAAACAAGTACCAACCAGAAAAAAACATACAAATTCGTGGAGAATTGAAATTTTGTTTAAAAATTTGCTGTTGGATATTAAATTACTATATATAAAAGGAAAAATTCGAATTTCAATATTCATATAAATATACAAAAGTGACTTAGCCATTTCAATACTTGATAATTTGAGTTGATTACTTATTATTAGGGACGTGAATTTTGAGAAATTTGAGTAAATTAGATAACTATACCCAAAAAAAATGTTTATAAGCTATAATACATTCAAATATTGACCATGTTATAAGTATATTTATTTTGATCAACTAAGTCCGTAATTTATTTTTATATTAAATAAAAAAAACTTTATCATGAAAAATATCAAGAATGTCTTTTAGTGAGGATATTTTAATTTTTTAAATATCTTAAAGATTATCTTTTTAATTGATGATGACATTTATGATATAAATTTCTATAACAAAATAACAAAGATCATGGGCTTAAATGTCTTGAAAAACATAAATAATATAATATTATTATTTTATTTTTTAAATTCTGAAATTAAATTTATTAAATTGATTTAATTAGTTTTGTTTCTTTTCAAGCGTCTTTTTAAAGTTATTTTTTATATTATGTTAAAGGTTAATTTTATACATTTTATTTTCTTAAATCAACTATGTTTTTAATTTTAAATAATTACTCAGAAAAAGCATTAAATTTTATTAAGCATTTATAATTTTTTATAAAATATTTTTTGACTGTAAAATGCTTCTTTATATATATTTTTATATGATTTTTATGAAAAATAATTTTTTGTTGACAAATTAGAAAACAGAAACAGATCATTATTATTAGGCTAGGAACGCTCAATCGAAATATATAAACAATTAATTGGACCTAAGTGAAAATTTTATTTTCATTATCTTTTATAAAATAATTCCATTTTCAAACAATAAATAAAATAAAATAACACTTATTATATTACTTAGCATTAATTGTTTGACTGATTACAACACTCCTTGTTATACGTAAAGTGCATTTATTACATGGAGATGAGAATAATTAATACTTAATTTACTCATACCCATAATTAAAAATAAATCAACGTTAAAGATTTAATCAAAGCACATATCCTCATCGAAAAATACTTTAGGTGTCTTCATTAAATACCTCACCTAAATAAAATATTATCTTAATATCGAATAGTATAAAAAATAGTATTGAAATAAAGTTTTATTTATATCGAAATAATCTTCTATTTAACATAAAATAAATAACTTGATTAGATTTAGTTAAATAGAATAGATGTACATTTATAATTATTTTTCAAATATTATATCGATACCAAAGCAATCGATGCTAAAGAAGGAAAGAAGAATTTCAAAACCCTCATTTCCGGCTCTAATGTGTAGATGAAAGATCAATAATGATTTAAAATACAACAATCGCTAGATAATCAACAAAAATTCAACCAATATTAGTCAACAACTTAAATTTTAGAAGTTCTGTTTTTATTGTTGGTTGCTTTAAGTTTCGAATATTCTATTTTTAAAAAGTTATGGATGTTTCACTAGCTTCATCGTGGATGTTCTATATATAATAATTACGAATATTCTATTTTTTTAACTGATTTATTAGTTAAAAAAATATTGCTTGCATATATTTTTTTTTTAAAATAATCATTCAATCATATAATTCGAGTTGTTAAATTACCAAACATTCCAGATTATATGTATCCAATATAAGATAACACGCCCACACTCAACACGTGATTTCCAGATCAAGTAGTTGGCTTGAAGGGATAAGAGATGAGATCAATAATCTATAGTCTATAAATGGCTATCAAATCCCACATTCTCTTCGCATCACAAACACTTTTTATCAATATTACCCAACATTTTATTGGATCAACATCTTATTTTTATATTATTAGAACTTATGATTTAAATAAGAATTTAGAGTTTAAATATTTTAATAAATTTTGTTGATAATGTATCGTTATATATATATTTTTTTTTAATTAGAGAAAATAAAAACATTGGGTAAACATACATGTTGAATAACGCAATAGATGGAGAGTTGTTTATGCCAACATTTGTGTAAGTGATTTTTTTTGTTACTTAAGATTTTGGGTCATTAATTAAACCTATTTAGTCCCACTAAGTTACTAAAAACATGCCATTATGGAATTATCTATGTATTATTAACCACAAATTAAACATTTTTAATCTTGGAATGTCAAGAACAAGTATAACGGGCAGGTTTCATAACAACACCACCTAGCTAGGGGATGAAACGATGCTGGTTCTGTCAACAAAAGGTGAAGTTAATCAGAGTGATTAATTAGTTATTACGTACTAAAAAATGTGTTGATTTCAGAATATTATTACGAATATGCTTGCCGCTGCTATATATGATCTTCATCACATAAACCCTACTAGCTAATTATTATTAATGGCGATGAGTTAGTGGTGAGAGATTTGAGTAACGTAGATAACAAGTTAAAGAAAAAATCAAACCCTAATTGCATATAAGTAGGTAGTGAAAGATCAATAATGATTTAAAATAATAATAGTCAACCATATAATTCAACTTGATAATGAAACAACGCCATTAATTCCAGATTATATGTCGTATCAAATAATAGAAGATAACATGTCCACGCTCAACATGTGATTTATTTCCTTATCAAGTAGTTGCCTTCAAGAATCTATACTCCATAAATAGCTATTCAATCTCACATTCCCTTAACATCAAAATAATTCAATTCATTATTTCATTATTCAAAACATGAAGATGACGACGATTCACATTCTTTTTCTATTCTCTTTGCTCTCATCCATTTCCCCTTATTCCTATGCTTCTGTGAATGATTTCTGTGTAGCAGACCTCAAGGGTCCAGATTCTCCTTCAGGCTATAACTGTAAGCCAGTTAGTTCAGTTACCCCTGATGACTTTGTGTTCTCCGGCTTAGTTGCCGGAGACACTAACAACACCTTCAAGGCTGCCTTAACCTCCGCCTTTGTCACCGATTTTCCGGGCGTTAACGGGCTCGGAGTTTCGGCGGCAAGGTTGGACATCGCCAAAGGGGGATCCATTCCAATGCACACTCACCCCGGCGCCACGGAGTTGCTGATCATGGTGGAAGGTGAGATAACTGCTGGGTTCATGACACCAACTGCGCTTTATTCAAAAACCTTGAAAGTGGGAGATGTTATGGTTTTCCCGCAAGGGCAGTTGCACTTCCAGGTGAATTCTGGTAAAACAAAGGCCACTGCTTTTCTTGCTTTCAGTAGTGCAAACCCGGGTGCTCAGCTTCTTGATCTTCTTCTGTTTGGAAATGGGTTATCTTCTCAGATAGTGGCAGAAACTACCTTCCTTGATGTTAGCCAAGTGAAGAAGCTCAAGGCTCGTTTTGGTGGCAAGAACTAAGAATTATTGAATGAACACAAATATATACTATAATCTTGGCTAGCTCCTGTTAACAAACAAATTATTGGCTGTTTGTGTGTGTGTTTGGCTTTTCCATGTATGTCCAATCCCAAATCAAATAATGTATTTTAGATTTGAGGGTTTAATCATGAATAAATATTGAAGTTCCCATGCTATTCACCAATGCAACTTTGCATCTCAATAATATATTCAATTTATCTAACAATAACGGACATGAATTATCTTAAAATTTAGATTAAACGAGTTTAAATCAATTTCAAAACTAATTCATTGGTGAGATATGTGAGGAACACTTATACATTTTCAATAAATTATATTCTTGATAAATATGTACTTGTAATAGTATCTTTAAAATGTAAGCTTTGATTAGAATAAAAAAATTTATAGCAGTATAATCAGATTTTAATTAACACAAAAATAGTCATCATTGTATTTATATTTTTACTTTTTTATAATTTTAATTATAAATATAAATATTCAATTATTTCGGATTTTAATATGAGTTATTATTAGGTGCTTTGAGAGGAAATGAAAACATTTTACTCTCTCCAATCAATTCATCCCACATGCTCCAAAATGACTTTGTTATAAATGCTCATTAATAACTTCTTATTCAAATAACACATGAATGGAAGAGTTTCATTTGCATCCAGAGACCTAATAATTTTTCTTTTAATATGTATTATTTTGATAACCGATTATTTTATGTTCATATAAGATAGTTGACTCAAATCCCTCAATATTAGATAGAGTGCTCTCAGTATCCAACCTTCATTTTATAATTAGTATCATTTGTCATAATTCGAAGGAAGTCACCGTTTTTTTTATTTTCATTTTTATAATTATATTCACCACCATTCTGTTCTAAACAAGTGATGCTAGTGTAGTTTATGTACTACAAGCGTTTCATTATTTTGAACTTCTAATAACAGCCACTTTCTGCAGAAGTTCTAGTCACAGGTTTGTAGCATCATTGCCTCAAATATCATCCTTTAATTTCTTGCATACTTACATTAATCCTAAGCAGCATATATTATATATATTCAGGTTTGGACAACACTAAGGCAGAATCAATCACAAAGTAAAGGAGGAGAAAAGAATGCATGATTAAGGTTCTGTCAAGCCTCACATTGCAAACCATCCTCATCTTTCTCGGAAACAAGAGAAAGATCAGCAGCAACATCTTTCTCCGATTCATTATTTGAGTATCCTACATGTATGCAGACTGGCTTGCAACAATCTCACTGGGTGTCATTCAAGCAAAGTAGCACAACAAAATGGTGATGTGGCTACGCCCAAGCAAGTCGATATGGCTCTATGGGCCCCACTTCTCCTCCTCTACCTCGGCGGCCGGACACCATCACGGCTTATTCAATGGAAGACAATCAGCTGTGGCTAAGGAAATTGAACACCTTCGGTTTGCAAGTCTTTTTGGCCATTTATGTCTTCATCAGAGCATGGACGACGCCAAACACAGCCTTAAATGTTTTGGCAATACCAATTTCAATCTCTGGTAGTGTCAAAATTGGGGAGAGGATCTGGTGTTTAAGATCAGCAAGCTACCAGTGCTTCAAGGAATCATTGTTTCCAGAGCCGGATCCAGGGCCTAACTACGCCAGATACATGGAGGCTTACATGGCTGGATCTCAAGAAGGCTTCATTGTTAAAGTAGAAAGCCTAATTGAGTCTCCCTTTCTTGGTCATAATCAAACTCATCCTGCCACATAACGAAACGTTATTCCGTTACCGGAAACCGACCTTTGCGGCGGCGGAGATCAGGTTGTTGCCAGTGCAGATAAGTTCTTGAAGACTTTCAAGCGGCTTTAATGAAGAAACAGCTGTGAGAAAAGCATGTTTGGATCAATTAAAGTCAATTAGTCAGGAGGTGGACCATTCAATGTCCATTTTCCTACAAGAGGAAATGAAGAATCCCGAGCTTCAGCAGATACTAAAGGCAAAAGATCTGCTTCAGAAAATAGTAAAAAATTGTTACATCGAGAGGCAGAACTCACCCTCATTTCCTGCTATGAAAAATGTTGTGAGAGAATTGGTATCCAAGCTGACCACCAACAGTGGTAATCTTTTGACACTTTCAATTGTGGGGATGAAGGGAGTGGGGAAGAAAACTCTTGCAGTTGCAGAGGCAATATATTACAATAAAGATGTTGCCAACCATTTCCCCATCCATGTCTGGGTGGCTGAGGGAGCTGCTTCCAAATTAAAAGTTCTGCAGATGAAACAGGATGGAACCACTGACCACCTGATGTTGCCCATCACAGAGGTACGTGATCTCTTGAAAGGGAAGCGTCTTATTGTCAGCATAACATCTCAAAAGAAGATGATTTTGATAAATATAAAAAGGAACTGATACCGGAGACTGGAGTGACAAATGGAAGCAGAATACTGCTCACAACACCCTTAAAGAACATAGCTTCGTATGTTGACACATGTGGCGCCCCTCACCAAATTAGATTATTGACAAGAGAAGATAGTTGGACACTGTTTCAGAAGGTAACTGTGACCGTAAAGGCTGAGAAAAATTCACAAGGGGAAAAGCTTGCAAGAAAAGTAGTGGCCAGATGTGGCGGCTTACCACTGGTTGTCGTATCTATTGGCTTTCAATTGTCAGTGAAACACAGCCTTAATGAAAATACTTGCGGTCACTGCTTAATCAAGTCAACCATGGCCATTACAAAATTCCATGGCTGCAAGCTTGGGAGAATATCAAACATGAACTGAGTGAAACTTTGAGTGACTCTCTCTACTACATGACACTCTTCCCTGCAGACTGTGAAATCCCTGTCAGGAGATTAGTCAATCTATGGATAGCAGAAGGGTTGGTGAATCAAAGCGATGGCAACCAAGAAACATTAGAAGGCAAAGCAGAAACACATCTAGAAGACTTGACCAAATGCAACATGATTCAAGCAGTGGCACTGAAGTTCAATGGGAAAATTAAGACATGTCGCTTGCCAAGCATGCTCAGAGAGATCATATTGGCTGACAGAGCAAGCCACATCCAGTACTCAGGTACAAATGTAGAGCGGCGATTTGCCTACCGTTTTGATGATTGTAGTCTTGATGCAAATTCAGCGAATGTATTCAGCAAGACAAACATTCCCCTATTTATTTTCTTCTTTGACAAACGAGAGGGATGTAAGCCAGGAGAGCACATAGGCAGGATCGTCTCAACAGGCATTGCAAAGGAGCAGTTCAAGGAAATCATTGTTCTTGATCTTGAACGTGTATTCAGACCACAGTTGCCAGATAATCTAGGTAAGTTGATTCATCTCAAGTATCTTGGATTAAGGTGGACTTACCTGGAGGAGTTACCATCATTCATAGGCAAACTAGAGAACCTGCAAACACTTGATGTAAAGCATACATGCATCCGTATATTCCCTAGCTTCATCTGGAAATTGAAGAAATTGAAGAACTTATATTTGAACCAAGACTATGGCAGTAGACTTGAGGGTAGGCCAAGCAGAAACTTACAAAAGTCATGGAATAATTTCTATATTATATTTTTTGTTTAGTTCGGTTGTTATTTTGAGGTGCTGATCTACATGACTAAAAAGTAATGGAATAATTTCTATATTATTGCATAGTTGCATTGTTCCTCATTTACAAGTTTGAATTTTCTTATTGATGAAGTCACTATAAGAATCTAGAAACATCTTGGATTGCATTGTTATACACGAATTACTGAAGAATACTAGTGATAATATGAACAACTTATATTTTATTGATAGATTTGTTTGAGGGGAGGAAATGAGGAAAAAAGTTACTGAAACCAAATTCTCTATTTTACTTAGATAAAGTTTGCTGTAATTTTCTTGAAGGAGATGAAACCAATGCATGGACATAATGCAATGACATCTTTGATCGACTCCACCTAATGAGAAAAGGCTTTATTAAGTAAGTTTTCTTTTTTCCATCAGTTAATTAAGCAGCATTTTAACTCCTGTTCATAAAATAATTGATAACATGAATCAAACTGGAGAGGCAATTTTCATCTTTTGCCCACTACATGGCTACATCCATGTAGATCTTAGATTCTAATAACTATCTAGAAAAGAATAAAAGATGCCATTTTTTTTATTAAGTTTAACTATTTAAGTTGTTAGAAACATAGTCATGTATATGTCTCCTCCTATCGGCTTAAACTTTTGGCAAAAGTGGTTCTATGACATGGTATCAAAGCTTCTATGACCAAAAGGTCTAGAATTCCATCCTTGTTGAACCCCAAAAGAAAGAATTTCAGCATAAGACAAATAAATAAAAAAGAAAACCAATGCAGAAAAATCCACGCAAACTCAAAGGAGACAAAAAAATAAAAGCATTGTGTAAGAAAGCGTGTTAGAAATATAATCATTCATGTTCCTCCTCCTATCAGCTTTTAAGCATTTGGAAGAAATGGTTCCATGATATAAGTTATTGCAGATGCCGTACAGAAAAGCAATAATAATTTTTAATCAGGAAATAGAAGTGCACAACATGAAGAACTTTAAGAAGATTGTCTATCCTACCTTTCTATTATTAGGATAAAGTAAGGTAAATTTGAAAGAACTTTGCGTACTTCTATCTGAGTCTCAATGAAGAGAATCAAACTCTTCTCTTAAAGCCTGGATGTTGGACTTTGCGGCTCCCTAGACCATTTTGGAGGAAGTATCTTGTATTCTTTGGTTGGTTCAGGCTCCTCACTTTCATCTTCACCTAGAACATCTTTAGAAAATGCATTTGGATTGGCCTTGATGCAGCTCTGCAGAGCAACAAATGGATTTACACAGTCTGAGCCCTACAAAAGAGGATTGAATTTCATATATCAACCCTTGTCAATATTATATAAATTAAAAAATATTTGAATTTTGACCACTTGCCCAAAACAATGAAACTCAAGATATAAAAAACATAAATTTACACTTAAAATGGGGTTCAACAATTATGCATGTACTTGATGTACCCAGTGTGTTTCTGCAAACCTTGATGGAGCTTACCTTTTCTTCAGCAGTGCTCTTTAGAAAACAGAGAAATGCCTCCGAGAACTGGAAGCCGCAGGGACCAGTTCGCAAGTCGGCAATGCAAGGGCATTCTAGAGCTTTCTGAGCCTTGGCCTCAATAGACTGAACAAAAGAATCACAACAAAAAGAAGTGGACAATTTTCAGCACATCCATTCGCTCATTCGCTCATTGGCATGTGAATTCATAAGATTACAAGAAAAGAAAGTACAAAGTACAAACCTCTTCAGTGTCATCGCTGTTTCCATATGCAGCAGCTTCTGTAAGAAAAAGAACGAAGAGAAAGCTTTGAGACATTTACACAAACAGTTGAAAGGCATAAAAGAGCGTTAAAATAGAAAGAGTGCTCTTCATGAAGGAAAAAGTGAAAGAACCTGCAAGAACGGAATCGAGGGAAGCGGAATTAGATTTGTTCGGGGTTGGGGTTGGGGTTGGGGTCTGGGTTGAGGTTGGGGTGACGTGTGCGGCAGCTTCGGCGCTTTGAGCTAGACCCATGGTGATGGTGTGAAACTTGATTGGTGATTAGTTATTGCAGTTAAGAGTTGGAATAACCGTCTTCCTTGTTATTTGTTAATAACCTAACTTATTGCCACAGTGAGTGTTTCCCTTCCGCATTCCTACGAACAACGATCACTCATTTGCCGCCTTACGGTATCGGTATCCATAAGTCATACCTTC
This sequence comes from Stylosanthes scabra, assembly GCA_036250425.1. Lineage (NCBI taxonomy): Eukaryota > Viridiplantae > Streptophyta > Magnoliopsida > Fabales > Fabaceae > Stylosanthes > Stylosanthes scabra. The sequence goes on along the minus strand of JASCZI010091125.1, from coordinate 26,404 downwards.
GTCAACATTGAAAATTCCATGCGTGTGGCGAGGAACTCATTTGGTTTGGGTAACCCGAAATGGACCATTTTCAAATGTTGAATTAAGATTTGTGTTAAGAGTCCCTATGAAATTTAGAAAAGACACGTTAGTCTTGTACTAAAATTAATTATTTTTTGTCTATAACTTTTATTTATAAATAATATTAGTCTTTAATATTTCATTTTATAAGATAAATTAGTCTCTAAAACATATGAATTAGATTATGTTTTGGGAATTAATTTGATTTATGAAATAAAAAGTTAAAGATTAAAATGTAATTAGTTTTATTTGAAGACTAATATATCTGATTTAGAAATTTTTAGGAATTAAAATGAATATATATTTTAATTAACTAACAAAAATATATCTTATTGTCATCACTAAGGGTGAGCATGGGTATGGATAGTCCAATTATCCGATTACAATCAAATTCATCCGATTATATCGATTCCATATTCAATTGATAATCGGGTATAATTGATGTCATATTCATACTAATCCGATCTTAATCGGTTCGGATATATGATACCCAAACCAATCCGATTATCTAATTAGGTTTATATTAATTTAAAAAATAATAAAAATATAATAATATATATAATATATTCTTCCTAACTCAAATTATTATATTTATAGTCATCAATAGAATTTATTATACTTTTTTTTTTAACAAAGATAAGGGGTTTTGAACCTGAAATAATAGAAAAGAGGAATTCTAGCAAATACCATTTGAGTTATGGTTTATTATACTTATTAAAATATAAATTTGATAATATATTACATTTTATTAATTTTTTTTATTATTATTTATTATTGACATGAATATCCAATTACTCAAACCACTTAAATCCAGATTTAATAATCGGTTCAGTTTGATTCAAATTCACTTACTAAAAGTCTTAAATTTAAACCAATCCAAACTAATTAAAATTTAATCAGTTCAATTTCTATTTTTCCCTAAATCCGAACAAAATCAATCTATGCTCACCCTTAGTCATCACAGTTAATTCTATCTTTATTATGTTTATACACATTACATATGGTTTAATAAAATAACGAAAAGACTCTCAATTACCTACACATTAATTAAATTTAATTGAAAAAGAATTTTACATATAATATAATTTATTATTATAATTTTATGAAATAATATCCAATTTTTTGATAAAAATAAAGGGGTAAAAACGAAAATAGGGAGAAATAATTAAGGTATTTGATTTAATTACTGAAAACATTTTATACCCAAATTTCTATTTGTTAATCACAGTAAATATTTAAAAGGAAGTATGACAAAAGTAAATATAATTTTTCACACAGAAAATAAAAATACATACCATTTATTTAATGAGTTAAAATGTACATACGAATTATGTGTACTTTTGTTTTCCATATGAAAAATTATCGAATAATGATAGATAATCAATAAAAATTCAATAAATATTAGCTAACAACTTAAATTAGATGTTCAATTTTTTTAGGTTTCAGACTAATTTTAAAAAATATCTATAGATATATTTATATTTGATTTTCAGAAATTATTGATTATGTAGTATAGAAAACGTTTTGAATGTTCTCTGACTATTGGCTGATTTGTTAGTTAGAAAATAAAAAGTCTTAGGAACCAACATAGTTGAGATCCAATGCACTTGATGATAAATTATGGATGATAACTCATATAATTTTGGATAATAATATTTTTAATTTCTAATGATAAATTTTTTAATTTTGAATGATAACTTAATTATTGACTCTTTAAGGATTCTCTAGTATTAGTTCCTTAACATTAGTGTTAGAAAAATACTAGTTACCTATAATTTTTTAAAATTACTTGTATTTTTATTCATTCTTCTTATTTTAAAAAAATGAAAATTCTCTAAAAATTAAAACCTTACTATTTTTCATTGTACTCTTTTATATAATTATCCGAAAAATTTCCCAAAAACTCATATCAAATACACAAAATGTTTATCGAATAAAAAATTCGTTTGTAGCTTATTATCAAAATAAATTAATTAAGATTTGCAGCTAAAATTAGACACCAAATAAAGAAACAGCAGATAAACACAACGCTCAGCCTCGCCATAATCGCACAATTGTTTTATAATCAAGAATTTCACAAAGATGGTATACACTGTTGAGAGGTTATAATAAAATAGAATTTAGAGAGAGAGACATAGAGAAGGTTAAAGAGTCCGAATTCCTGTGCTACCATTTTGGTTCTGAAAATTTCTTAGAGCGACAAACAAGCAAGCGATCCACAATCCCTTTGCAAAATCCAGCTTAGATATAAACTTATATTCATTATGTTTTCAACATAACCAATAACCTAACCACCAATTCGAATAAAAAAAACTATGTCAAATACACAAATACAAAGATAATAATAATAAAGAGAAATTTATGAAACTGAACCCTATAGACGAGAATTCAAAGTAGAGCTTGATCTACCTTGATTTTCTCCCCCATCCAACTTCCACAAACAACAGAAAGAAACAGCCTGATCCTTCCAGAACAATCCAACACTCTTGTTTCCCTCCTCAACTTTCATCTCCCAGTTATTATCATATTTCCTCAACAAAGCTTTAGCTCCATCAATGGTGTCATCATCAAGCTTTCCCTCCACGAACCCTGCCTCCTTCATCCTCTCACACCATTTCTCTTTACCTTCATTCATCTCCCTCTGGTTCGTCAGCGCCTTCGCCGCCTCCCCTTCCATCACTCTCCTCTCCTCACTCTCCCGCCCCTTGAACGCCACACTCGTCGAGTCCAAGAAACTCCACAAGTACTCCACTCTCCGGGAGAATCCCGCCGCGAAGCTCCCGCACCCATTGCAGCTGCATTCCATGTTGTTATCACTCAGTATCACCCCTTTAGGCTCCATGCTTCTCAAAGCCTTCAAGAACTCGCTCCTCTCGTCAGGGCTCCTGTGATTCAAATGGTGGAGTCTAAACTGTGCGCACACAATGAATGTTTCGTCCGAAGATGTGTCGATAATCTTCGAATTCAAGTTCTGTAGTTCGAGATTATCAATCGTGTTTATCTGCATATTGAGCTTAAGGCTTTGAGCATAACCGAGGAGGTAAGAAGAGGAGTTATCACCAGCAGGACCAACAGAGAAAGGTGCTTCCATGTTCTGTTCATTTTCATTGGAAGAAGCGGTTACAACGGTGAGGCGAACCAAAGGCGGAGGTCCGCCGGGTCTGCGGGTTAACGCCTCGAGAAAAGTAGGCCATTGGACACCATGGGAGACTCCAATGTCAAGGATGTGAAGAGTGCGCGAGCTACTTGATTCTTCTTCAGCAAGCAATTGAAGGATTGAAGCGTTTGCTATGTTATTAGGGAAAGAAAACCAGGGGCTAGCCTCATAGAACTTGAGGAGTGCCTTGTGGAAGAATTTGGAGTCCACTGATGCAAAAGTCTTAGTCCCTGAATCGGTTGTTGTTGCACAATTTGTGGTAGAAGATGATGATGATGATGACAGATGGTTTGTCAGTGCCCTGAGACCGTGTGCCGCGAGCCGGTGATTCGGATCTCCGGTAGGCGAGGCTAGCTCATGGAGAACATACAATAGGTGCTGCACACGGTTCAAGTTTCTAGCGGTTATGGCTGAAGCACAAGGGATGAGTAACTGTTCTGCCCACCTACCTTCCTTGTTTCCATTGTTGCAGCTATTGCCATTGTTCTTGCCTCCACCTATAATTTCACATTTACAAATATGAGTATTGTGTTTAATAAGATACAAAAAATACTATTTATACACAAAGTATCAGATTTGGTTTCTTTTGCAGAGAGATCAGGTTTATCTAAATATTAGTCACAAATACAAATTTGAAGTAAAAGTATTAGACACCGAGTACATATGCAAGCGAAAACGAGTATCTTTTGAAAGCTATATTTTAAAAGACAATTTTCATAAGCTATTTTGTAAAAGTAAAATCTTTACCAAATCAAGTCTAGTGTGCCTAGAAGGATCTTACCTTTTTTGTTGCCGCCGGATTTTCTAACACTAGTTCCTTCAGCAACTGAATCACCATTGTCAGCTTCATTAGTTGAACGAGACTTGAATTTCTTGGCTCTATGGTTTTGTGAAGGCTTTTGGACCGAACATTCATTGTCGCCGGGGGAGTTTCGTTTCTTCGTGGGCAAGTCGGAGACCAGTAGGTTGTTGTAACTACTGTAAGGTTCAGGATCCGAGGGTGTTGTGCAGGTTGTACTGGTGGCAGTGGTGGCCACAACGGCGGCAGCGCCGTTTCCAGTGTCCAGGGATCCGGTAGCAGGATCAATTTGGTTATGGTAGGAGATTATGTCTTGGCTTTGATCCCAGAAGTGATAATCTTGAATGGGATATGGATAATCCAAGAATGGTGGGAAGAAAGAGGCAGAACCTTCAAGCTGCCAGTCAAGAGCATCTTGTGTTGGGTTTGGTTCCATGGTCATTGTTAATGGTAATAGAAGGAAAGAAAATTAAGAAGGATTATTATTGAAGGTTTTGAAGGGACGACCTAGTTTTAGTAGTGTTGGATCATTGACTGAATGAAATTAAATGAAACTAAGAAAGGTAGAACCATGAGAAGTGTTTTTTATGTTCATCTTTCTTAATTG
>JASCZI010091125.1:0-21771 GCA_036250425.1 Stylosanthes scabra | reverse complement strand
TATAAGGCATATGGGTTAGTGTGATGAGGTGATGTTTCCTAGTAGTGACAAAAGAGGGAATTTTCTAATTGTTCGTGTGCTGTTCGTTTGGAAGATGTGATGTTTTTTTATTAAGGTTTTTTTTTATTATTATTAAACATAGTAGTAAATATTTGAAAAATCTGACAAGTGTGATGCTATTTTTACATTACTATATCAATAATTCTACGTGAACAAGTAGTTTTCGCCAGCAACTAAGTGATTTATTTTTATACTAAATAGAAAACAATTTCAGTGTCAAATAGAACTTTATTTAGGTGCACATTTTTATACTATTTGACACCCAAATAATATTCTATTTAGCATAAAAATAAACCACTTGGTTGTGCTTAATTGGTCAAAATCACTTGTTCAAATAGTATTACCCATACTATATTAAATAAATGTCTTAGAGCCCAAAGAAGATGGAAAATGTTGAATAAGTGAGTGCGTAGGAATTAGTATTTTATGAATTGTTTAAAACTAAGAGTTTAAAAATACGAGTGTTTATAGTTCGGTTCGAATTCGATTTGAATCTAATAAAATCTGGATCATTTTGGTCCGGCTAAAATCCAAAAAAAATAAATTAATTCAACCTATATTTTTAAATTTTGATATGATTTTTTTCGATTTTTTTTTAATTTTTATATTTTATTAAGTAAAATTAGAAATTACATTTTTATTTTTAAATTATAATGCTAACAATTTTTCATGTAAAGCTAAGAAATGTTTTAAAATTATTGGTTAAAATATTAAAATAAGAAATTTTATTTTTTAAACACATAATCAATGCATTTAATATATCAGAAGTTTTTATTATTATTATTATTTGTAATGATATCCTTAAAATACTCAATAAAACCCTCATAGAGTGGTTAGGGAAGTAGGAAATTAAGATAAAGAAAGGTAGGAGACTATTTAGAAACCCTATTTTTTATGAAGACTTGCATAGGTTAAGGCAACTAGGAGACGATCATGTCTCTTCTTTATATCGTGTGGTTAACTTGTTGTTTTTGTATTTATTGGAGATTGAGATCTACAATGCATAGGATTGGGTAGAGGAATTTCTTGGGGAGGTAATCGGTAGTTGAGAGAGGTAGTAGGATTGTGATGTCTTTCATTCAAAAACTCTCGCCGGCAAACGCTCTTTGACTAACTGTTGGAAATTTTTTAAGAAAAGTTTTCGCCTGGCAAGGCTTGTCCAACGTTTTGTGCTGTATTTTGTTGTTATTTGAAGTGTTTGTCATTTTACTTGCATTAATTCCCCCTTAACTGATGATGTGTGTAGGTATCATCTATCTAAAGTTTAATATTTAACATTTCAAGTCTTAACAACTTTCCCCCCTATTTTTATTCAATGATTGTTAATTAAGATGACTATAGTTCACCGCTTTTTTTTTTTTTTTTTTTTTGAAATTGTCTTATATATTCAACATATGTTTAACAACTCAATATAAGCATGAATAAATAATCCTTTTTAAACAATGTTAACTAAGCTGAAACTAACAATTTAAAATTACAAATTCATAATATAAATAATCGGTAAAAAAAATAATATCTTTACATGAGTAATATCTAATGACAAAAATATCTTTACATGAGTATGAGAATTTATTTATACTTATTAGATTCATTCATTGAAGATTAAATCTGTCCAGTTTCCACTAATCCACAACAGTAAATACATTCACATTTATTTAAATGCATAAATGCATTTTCACTTCTCACTGATCCTCAATAATATAATATTCAAATTTATTTGTTCTATTTTTTTCTTTTAATTTTTTAAACAACACAAAATTATAATTTCATAATTTAATTTAGAGTAAAGTATGTTTTTTCTTTTCTGTGAAAAGTTTCAAAAATACTTATAACGTTTAATTTAATCCTTAACATTTGTGGTTAGTTTCAATTATATCTCTACTATCAAATATTTAACGGTCAACATGTGGCTAACAAGTATTTTTTCCAAATTTATTATCAAAATACTATTCATAATCATCATCATTGTCATGAAATTATTGTTCTTCTCACTTTAAATCATTTTTTTTCAAACCTACTTCCTACCATCAACACTTGTCACCATTATCATTTCTTCCTCTTCTCCACGTCGAGCCTATATCACCGTCATTATCTCTGAAAAACATATTTTACCTTTAACCTATTTCCCTTAAAAGAAAAAACTTCTTTCCTTTATTTTTATTTTTTTTAAACGTAAACTAATAATATTTTATTTATTTATTTATTTATTTTCCCCACTTTGTTTATTTGCTTATTACAATCGTAATTTACCGCTATTTACTAATAAAAATTCTATTTACATATTAAAATCAAGCACTAAATTAATCATTAATATATAATACACATTAAAATATAAATACATATATAATTTAACTATATCAATATATATTATATATTTATTGCTGATTTTGATATACACATGGCATATCTCTTTATTATCCACGTCTTTCTTGCACATTTATTTTCTAGCTTTGAAGTTTCCAATACAAGAATTTTAATTTGGCTTATATTTTTATTCTTAAAAAGTTATTATAACAAAGCAGTAGAATAGTGTAAAATGCTGTCAACTATTTTTCTTTTCATTTTTTATATGATATAGACATCTATAAACTAGAGTGCTCCAATTTTAGTATTTTGACCTATACATTTTCTTAAAAAAAATTAATATGGCCGGATTTTTTATTTATTTAAATAAATAAAATGAAAATTACATAAATGTACGCATAGCAAAGAAATTGCAAAAATATTTCATTATTACTTATCTGGTTGTCAACGAGATATGTGCAACTGCAAATTAAGGGGAGGCCGAATCTCACACATTGGATCATCCAGCCACAGACGGATTGCTCGCAGAGAGAGGTTTGAGGATTAGTCTGGAGAGTATAGGTTATTTGACCAGTTCGATATAGTAGGAGACTTTTTTGTTAGAGGCTCACCCATGACGGATTTAGAGGGGGCGAGCATAGTTCTCGAGCCTCAATATTTTGAACATAAATTAATAGAGTGGTTGTTATATAATATATTATATAATTTTTTTAATTTTATATTTAAAAAAATATTACACTAAAAACTAAATTGTTAAATATATTTAATATTTAATTTAATATAAATAAAAGTCTAACTCAAATATATTATTTATCTCTAATAATTATAAGAGAAGTAATAATATCCAAAAAAAAAATAGCCTAAATATTATCTATATCCAATAATAACAAAATGACAAGGGACAATATCAAAATAAAAAAGAATTTAGGATAAAAATTACTGCCAAATCATTTCTCAATCAGATAAAATTTTTAAAAGTTTAAATTTTGTGATATAAAATATTATCGTATACTAATCAATTCTAAAAAAATTCGTCAGTACAAAAATATATCCATATTTTTTGTAATTTAAAACATATTTTTATTATTATATTTTTTAGTATACTTTAAATTATATAAGCTAAGTTATTTATAAATTTTATTTTATATTATATATATTTCCAAACCCTCCAGAATAATCTTTCTAACTTCGTCTCTGCTCACCCCGCTCCGCCACAACCACGACCTCCCCTCCCCCCCCCCAAACAATTTGAGCCCGATGATGAGGATACGCAGGCAACCATTATTCAATCTGCTAAGAAGATTAAGCTTACATGGGAGGTTCTGACTCTGGCTGAGCTTGAAAATGCGTGGGTCAGGTGGATGTGAATACTGTCAGATGCCACCCTAGCCAGGCACCACCTCAACAACAGAAGCTACTTCATTATCCGCAGTACCCGACCCAGTCTTCACCTCCTTATTACAACTAGTACCAACACTATTTCCCTCCCCCACATCAGCCCCGTTATCCCCTTTCATTCGGCCACAGAAGCTCCATTATTCTTTCTTGCCTTAGATGCCGCACTATTTCCCACCATTACAGCAGTTTCAGGATGTGGCCCAACCTCAGCCTCCGAGGCCATAGCGTCCAACCTGACAAGTTCGCCCATCGATTTGTGTTACTGGCGGACAGCGGCATACCGGTATTCCAGCGCTTTTAACAATTGATCTTAATTATATATTAATTTTATAATAAAATCAATCAAAATCAACGACTAAAAGCACTGGAATATCGGTATAGCACGAAAACCATAGCATACTGGATAATTTTCCTATATTTTTAATATGTCTAAAAAAAACCTAAATTTTAAATGCCCCTAATCTCAAAGCCCTAATATCTTGTTCTCCCTGACAACGAAATAAATAATACACGAACATTTTTGTAATTTCTCAGTTTCGCGTGCATATATAATTTTGATTTTTTTTAATTTGAAATTTTTAATAAATAGAAAATCCATATGGGGCCTTAGCCCAAAACACAAAACAAAGGAAAAGTTACAAATCAGGCACTATAAACATTCACTATTTTAATTTTAACATTCCATTCCCAATTTACAAGTTGAGCAATGCCTCTCACCAGGGGTTTCCTATGCTTGTGCCGTTGTTGTTGATCATAAAGAACTGTGACTGCTGCTTTTGATCTATAAAAAAAAAAAAATTAAAGTTATAATTTTGTGTTGTTTAGAGGTTAAAAAAAATTGAAAAAACAAGAACAAAAAATAAGAAAAAAAATTTATATTTAAATACTTTATTATTTATATATGAGAATGCATTTATTGTATTTAAATAATTGGGAAAGCATTTATTACATAGATCATAGAAAAGATTTAATTTTGACCATTTAAACTAATTCAATAAATATATATTCTCATATGAAATGACTTTTTCAATAGATATTTTTCTATCAACAATGCTAGGAAATTAATATTAAAAGCTTTTAGAGGTTAATAATTAAATTATAATTTAAAATTAAAAAAAAATAAAATTAAAAAAATTATAATTTGAACATAACAAAAATTATCACCTAAAAAATATATAAATTATTATTCATAACTCATCTACTATCACCATCAAATACATTAACTCCCAAATATATATATATATATATATATATATATACTCCTGATAACAAAATGAGCTTAAATTACCCGAGTGGTTTTCTTTGAAAAAACTTGAAATATTGAGTGTTACTATCTAAACGGTAAATAACATCGATCCTATTTGTAAAGTCAAAACTCGACTGATTAAATGTTTACCAATTGATTCAAATAACATAAATATAACCTATAATCCTATAAAACAAAATTATAATTTATATATAAAAAATAATCAAGACATATAATAATAATAATAATAATAATAATAATAATAATAATAATAATAATAATAATAATAATAACTACGCTACAGTCGCCTATCATGAAGGAAAACTTTCCTATGCGATATTATGTTTTTTTGTAAATTTTTGACATTAGCAAATTTTCTTTAAAATGTCTCTCTTAATATGAACCTTTAGATCTAATTTTGAGTAATCCTAATGGTTCATATTCATGGGAACACTAGTGTTTCATTTTCTTCTGGATGTGAACCGTAATCCCTTTTTTTTTTTTCTCCAAAACCCGAAATCCCTCCTTAAGCACTAAGAAATTCCTTTTGAATTGCTACAAACTTACAATGAATCCACGCCAGCTTGCATTGTGATTTGCGAAGCAGTTTCTTCATCAACATATACACACACTATTTCCGAGGCTCACTCAACTCTGAACTTCTCTCTCGTTCTTGGACGAAGATGGATCTGCAAGCCTTGCCGGAAGGATGCATAGCTAACATAATCTCTCTCACCACTCCTCTTGATGCAATCAGGCACTCCTTGATTTCCAGAACCTTCTCTTCTGCCGCGCAATCTGATTCTGTCTGGGAACGTTTCTTACCCTCTGATTTGGAGACCATCCTTTCTGATTCTCATCAATTTTCTTCTTTGATTGCTGCCTATCCTTCTAAGAAGGCTCTCTACCTTCATCTCTCCGACCATCCTCTTCTCATCGACCATGGTCGCAAGGTACTTGATCATCTTCCAGTTTTCTGCTAAACAAAATTGTTTATTTTACCAATTTCAATCTCTAAGATTAAGATTAATTCGTTGCTGAAATGCAGAGTTTTCAATTGGACAAAGCGAGTGGAAAGAAATGTTACATGATTGCTGCAAGAGATCTAACAATTATTTGGGGTAGCACTCCTCAGTACTGGGAGTGGATAACACTGCCTGAATCCAGGTTAGCTGAGTCCTTTCTTTTCACAAAATTTAGATGTATGAATCTAATGCAAGAATTGTGCCCCATATACTACCTTCAAAATTAGAGTAATTTATCTTTTCGGTCTCACACAATTTATTCCAACGATAAAACAGCGTTTTACAATTTAAAAATTCCTAATTGATCCTAACTATTCAAGTAATTAGTTGAACGGTCCTGTTACGGGTTTAAACCCAAACACGCTAGCAAGTCACCGTCCTTGAATGGTTGGAAAATGGTTAGGTTTTTCGAATTATGGGCCGCTTTCTTATTTGGAGCGACGGGCAAAACGGACTTCTACTCTCAATTATAAAAAAAAGGAAAAAATTAGGGAGATAACATATTATGATCAATAGGGAGCTAATACATAGTTATGGATGATAATTCATATAAATTTTGGAGAGTTAAATATCAAATTGGCCCCTCAAATTTGGGGCTATAATCAAATTGGCTCCTGAAACTCAAATGACATCAAATTGACCCCTCATTTTTACCGTTGTGACTCACGTTGACCCTTTTGTGATTTTTCATAAAAAAAATGCAAATGTGGTCGTTAATTGTCCATGTTGGACTCTAATAAAACAACGTCTTGATGAGTTCAGGCTAAAACAACACCAAAATGACGTCGTTTGAAGGTAAAAGAAGTTAAAATCTCTCTTTTAATGTCTCATATGAGATCAAATGTTTGTAAACAAAGTGCTTCAAACATTCAATTTTGGTAATGTTTTGGCGCGAACACATTACGACGTCATGTTATTAGAGCCCAGCGTTGCGAATTAACAACCACATCTGCATTTTTTGATAAAGATCCATAAAAGGGCCAATATGAGTCACAATCGTAAAAGTGAGGGGTCAATTTGATACTATTTGAATTTCAAGGACTAATTTGATCATAATCCCAAATTTCAGGGGCCAATTTAATATTTAACTTAAATTTTGGATGATAACTTAATTTTGAATTTATGAGTTACAAATGATAACTTATATAAATTTTGGACAATAACTTAATTATTGGTTTCCTAATAACTCTTTAAACTTGATTTCGTAGCATTATTCTTGTTAAAAATGTTAGCCCTTTTTGTTGATTACCAATGAGGAAAAAATTTAAATGAGCAGAAGATTTTATTTAATTTACTGGTACATTTACTTATCATCATTCTTTTACATAATTAGTTCATTATTTTGTTGTTGAGCTTTTCTATTATGAAGAGATGTTTTCATATATAGAACGAAGAGTATTGAGTAGTAAGTAGTTTTATTTTAAAAATAAAATAATTTTTTTCACATAATAAATTTCAATCACTCATCAAAATAAATCTTCTTTTTTATATTATTCTCGTTCTTCATTATAGGATGCATCTCATTGACAAATCTTGAAAAAATAAATACAAGGATAAATTTACAATGGACTTGATTTATTACGTGATTGATTTGGAATATTTTAAATAAATAGTTGGAATTTAAAAACTAATAACAATAATAAAATATAAAAAAATCTCATTTAAAAATATTTTACTTAGTGTATGGCGAATCGAGTCAGATCCATCTTAAACAAATTCATCGTACAAAACCTATTCTGATGGAAAGACATTGTTACGTTATTACTTCCCATCCATCATTTGTGATATTGTACTTAGGATCATGAAAGAAAGAGAAAAAAAAAATAACTTTTTCATAATCTATTGAAAACGAATTTCTTGGTTCGTCTAAATCAATTCAGAAATCAGAAGAACAGTAGTCGTTTTCTATTATAAACTATGTTGTGTTTATGACAATATTTTCATGTCTCATATTACTTAAATCTAAAGCAAGAAAAAAATATAGTGTATGTCCCTTTCATAATTCATCCATCATTAAGTTATCATTAAGTTATAACAGTTCGTTTGTAAAATGATGAGCATGCTAAATGATTTGCAAAATCATTTTTTTTTCTACTACTTACTGAGAATCCTTTGTCATCCTTATTTTCTTTTTTCTTTTTATCATTCGTTGTAGTTGCACCCAAAAAGGGGAGCAAATGGATACATCTGTTCAACACATCCCCTTTCGCCATTGCCATCAACAATGGAATTGAAAGGAGTGCACCCAAGTAGAGTAATACATCTCAAAGTATACGATACAAATTAAACAAACTTAACATAATAGGAAACATATCTCCTAGCATACTCTTTTCCAGCAAAGTGACGGATCACAACAGGGGCTGCCTTGAAGTCCATGCTACATCTCACTAGCACCACCTTATCCATCTATCATTTTTCACCTTCATCATGCTTTGCCATTTTAAAAAATCACAGAAATAGCCTTTATGCATATAGGTCACCTCCATGTTCATAACTAGACTCCTCATATTTCCTGCCTTATTCCTAGTATAGCAATTGGCTGGTTGTCCGTGATAATATTAAGGTCTTCCTCCAAACAGAATTGAATCCACTCTTGTATTGCTTTCAAGACTGCTTCCCCTTCAGTTTTTACATTGACATATGAACCCATAAAGCACACCATCTCATTTCTTTGTTGGCCACATATCCTCCCACAGCAAATTTATCATATCCACTTCATAGTACACGCACACCCACCATGTTGCCTTCATGTGTTAGTTAGTAGAGTAACTGGAGCAGAATAACGCAACTAAAGTTTAAGATTAAGAAATGGACAGAGTTGAACACAATCATTTTGAATTTAGACAATTTTGAAAATATTATGATTAAGTGGATAAATTACAAACTCTTAATTATAAGGAGAAAATTACAGCACTCATTATTGTACACTCACACTTATGTTCGATACTGATTAAGCATCACAAGCTCACATATATATACTTGTGTAAGTTGGTGCTTCACTCCCCTGTTTATTATTATTTAAATTGATCATGATTGCATTTTCTAACATTTTCATCTTTCTAGCATTCTCTTGCAAAAAATTTTCTCCAAAACCACAACTTCTTGGCACATACCCACAATCATATAATCATGTTGTTTCCATGATCTAATTAATTTAATAATTTTTTAACCAAACTAATTTTGCTTTTCAACAATCTCTACTCAAAATTATTTTGGTACGTTCATGCTGCTCACATCTTCAATAGGCCAAGAAAGGATCTGCACCGAGCATACTTATCTGTATTAATTGGCTTGGTCATAATATCTGCAAGGTTGTCGTTGGTGTGGATTTTTGCGTATCCACTTTACCATTCTCTACTACTTCACGAACAAAAGTTGCTGGAGGAACTCGAGCACAGACAAGAGAAAATTCAGACATTGTGCGACAGTCAGAGTGTCTTGCATATTGCGAGAAATTCAACTTTTCATTCAAGGACAAAACACATAGGAGTTCAATATCATTTTGTTCGTGAAGTAGTGGAGGATGGTAAAACAGATATGCAGAAAATCCACATCATGACAATTTTGCAGATATCATGAACAAGCCAATCAATACAGATAAGTATGTTTGGTGCAGATTCTTTTTAGGCCTATTGAAGATGTGAGCAACATTAACATACCAAAATAATTTTGAGTGGGAGATTGTTGAAAAGCAAAATTATTTTAGTTAAAAAATTATTAAATTAATTAGATCATGGAAACAACATGATTATATGATTGTGGGTATGTGGCAAGAAGTTGTGGTTTTGGAAGGAAGATTTTTTGCAAGAGAATGCTAGAAAGATGAATATGTTAGACAATGCAATCATGATCAATTTAAATAATAACAAAAAGGGGAATAAAGGACTTACACAAGTGTATATATGTGAGCTTGTGATGCTTAATTGGCATCTAGCAAGTGAGGAATCAAGTGAGTGGACTACAAGTGCATGGTGAGGAGTGAGTAAGTTAGTGCATAAAAAAAAGTGTGAGGTGTAGTATGAGGAATACAAAAGTGAGTGCACAATAATGAGTACTGTAATTTTCTCCTTGTAATTAAGAGTTTGTAATTTATCAACTTAATCATAATATTTCCAAAATTATCCAAAGTTAAAATTATTGTGTGGGAATATCATCCAAAGTTAAAATTATTGTGTTCAACTCCACCCATTTCTTAACCTTAAATTTTAGTTGCGTTATTCTGCTCCAGTTATTCTGATACCTAACATCATGTATACCCTTTTTGAATTTCCTTGCACTCTAATTGTTCTCTGTACCTTCTCTAAGGTTCTCCAAGAATTAGCAATAGCAATAACATGACTAATTCCCAAGTGGGTAACTGTTTCTTATCAAATATTACCATATTCCTCATTCTCCAGATCAAATTAATTACAGAGAAGAACAAGCATGTCCATAACTTTTTTTTACTCCTATGTACCTCCTGGTTCATCCAAGATTCTATCCATCCAATCACATCCCGTGGACCTACCCACTGCACACCAGCCCATGATAACACATCCCCACACAATTTTGAGGCAATTATGCAGTATATAAATTCCTTGCTTGTCAAACTATTGGACAGGTTCGAAGAAGTTGCTAAGCTTGTTGCTGTGTGCTGGTTTGAGATTAGTGGGAAGATAAGCACCAGTATATTGTCCCCAGGCACACAATATGCAGCCTTTCTTGTGTTCAAGTTGAGGGATGCTCAGGGATTCCATTACCGGCCGGCCGAGTTAACAGTAGGCATAGTTGGAGAGACAAGTTATACCAGAAGTGTTTGTTTGGATCCAAACTTAGTGGAGAGGCGTTTGGACGACAGTTTTCGAGCATTGGATCGACCGAAGGAGAGAAGTGATGGGTGGTTGGAGATTGAGATGGGAGACTTCTTTAATTTAGGATTAGAAGATGAAGTTGAGATGAGTGTTTCTGAGATAAAGAGCAACTGGTGGAAGCATGGTTTCGTTCTTCAGGGGATAGAATTTAGGCCTAAATAGTATGAGGTTGTGTGCGTCTCTGCTTTTTATTTTGCTTCAGAGAGATGGTAGCAACCATCTTGTTAAAGGTTAAGTATGTAATTGCAAAATGGAGAATTTAGTGAAGAGAAAAAGAAGCAAAGAATTTAAAGAGGAGAATAATTAGCCATTGGATTGGTGCATGAGTTTAGAATTTGGATAAGACTTATAATTATTTTGATATTTAGATTTGATTTCTTTTCATGTCTTCAATATTTTTCACTTCACCTTAACCAACACCTTGCAAAATTAGGGGAAGAAATTGGAAATGGAGACAAAGAAAATCTCTGTTGACTGGTAGGGAAAGATGAAGTTGCAAAGAAATGTCCTTTCATGTGGGTAGAAAAATATCAACGCGAGAGTGCATGTCTATTTTTTATAACAAATAATTAAGGGTTTTTTTTTTCTTTAAAGAAAAATTAAATGTAGGTTTATTTCTAGATTTTTTCCTTTAATTTATTCTTAGCAATTGTCACAACGTAATATGGTATTTTTAAATTTGTTTCAATTTCAAAAATCTAATTAAGAAAAAACTTATTCATAGTTAACTTATATTTCAATAAACGGTGTAAAATTATACTTCTGGTGTTCATGGTTAACGGAGTACAAATAATTTTAGATTAGCCATAGGTTAAAAAACTAAATTGGTTTCAAATGACCAAATCAGTGATTACATGGGTTAAAAAAAACTAATAAATGAGTTTTAAATATAAGAACCAATTTTTTTAAAAAAAGGTTAGAGTCACTAAAAATGTAAATAAAAAGTTAATGAAAGCATTTATTTAATACGAAAGCATTTTGGAATCTGATTCAATTTATCAAGAGTCACATTTTGTGTTAAATTTTAATTTGATTCCTGAAATTTAACTTTCACTTCAAATTGGCCCCCTTCATTTTCACTTATCTTATTCTAGCCGCCAAATTTCTAAACATAAGTTGACACGTAAAGTTGCCACACCGTGCAAAGGAAAACGTGTTGTAATACACACGAGACATTGTTGTTGCTGTGCCCGTGACGACACAAAGTCACCTCTCCGTGTGACACTGTCAAAACTTTAGCTACCTAATAAAGTGCTTACTCGGAGCTCTTATCCCTCATTATTCCAGTATTCCTTAAGCATTAAGAATTTGAATGATCCCATACTGAAAGAGAATCCACTCCATCTTACATTGCGATTTGCTAAGTAGTTTCTTCCTTGACTTACACAATGCCGTCTCTTCATTTCATCTAAACTTCCAATTTTCTGAACTGAACTCTCTCGTTCTTGGAGGAAGATGGATCTCCAAGCGTTGCCGGAAGGATGCATAGCTAACATACTCTCTCTCACCACTCCTCTTGATGCAATGAGGCACTCCTTGATTTCCAGAACCTTCTATTCTGCCTCCGAATCTGATTCTGTCTGGGAACATTTTTTACCCTCTGATTTGGAATCCATCATTTCTGATTCTCATCAATTTTCTTCTTTGATTGCCGCCTATCCCTCTAAGAAGGCCCTCTACCTTCATCTCTCTGACCAGCCTCTTCTCATTGACCACGGCCGCAAGGTACTTAGTTTTCTACTATACAATATTGACTATGTTCCAGCTGATTTCTAAGATTAAGATTAATTTTGCTGAAGAGCTTTCAATTGGAGAAACGGACTGGAAAGAAGTGTTACATGATTGCTGCAGGGGACCTCACCATTATTTGGGGTAACACTCAACGCTACTGGAACTGGATAATACTTCCTGAATCCAGGTTAGCTGAACCCTTTCTCTTGAAAAGATTTATTACATGTATTAACTATGTTACACAATCGTAAAAGTATCTAGAATTATGTTTTGTAAGATAAATATTTAAATATTATCTATAAAATAAATAAATAAATCTAGTATTAGAAATATATAGGAAGATAATATTTAATAAAATAACAGTGCTACGGAATTAACGTTAGGGAGCAATTACGAGTCAACAATTAAGTTATCATCCAAAATTTCTATGAGTTATCATCCGTAACTCATATATTCAAAAACTAAATTATCATCCAAAATTTCTATGAGTTATCATAATATATTGGCTTCCTAATTTTTTCTTAAAAAATCGAAGACTACATTACTCTAGAGAACTTTCTAGAAACTAAATTGTAAAGCCTATAAATATGTAGGCAATCATGGTACTCATTCTAACAATCAACTAGAAGAGCTAAGACAATACTCAAGTCTTCAACCCTTAGTTTGTACTCTCAAAGTATATCTAAATCATTCCCTTGCCAAAGTTCCAAAGTTATCCCTTATACTTTTTTACAAAATTTAAGTTAACAACATACTAAACTAACTTCAAACTATTTCATAAAATGCAAGAATTGTGTCCCATGCATATATTATCTTCAAACTTATAAAAATGTTACCTCTCTTTGTTAATTATTGAAGAGGCATTCATTATGAATTATA
Source organism: Stylosanthes scabra (assembly GCA_036250425.1). Classification (NCBI taxonomy): domain Eukaryota; kingdom Viridiplantae; phylum Streptophyta; class Magnoliopsida; order Fabales; family Fabaceae; genus Stylosanthes; species Stylosanthes scabra. The sequence goes on along the minus strand of JASCZI010091125.1, from coordinate 8,278 downwards.
TAAAACCTATTCCAATAGAAAGACATCATTATTATGTTATTACCTCCCATCATCTTTTGTGATATTAAAGCTTAATGTTTGAATTTGTCTATGAAATATATCATGTTTTTCAAATTAATTCTCAAAAAATTTTGTTAGTCATATTAATCTTAAAAGATATAATTTCAAAACCCAAAAGTTTAGGACCATGAAACAGAAAAGAAAAAAAAAGCAAAAAAAATGTTGATATTGTTTATGTCCCTATGATAATCCATCATTTTTGTTAAAGCAATACCTTTGTAAATTGATGATGAACATGCTAAATAATTTGGAAAATAATTTTTATTCTACTAGTTATTGGGGATGTTTTGTGATTCTTATGTTCCATGCTTCTTTAACTATTGAACAGGTTCCAAGAAGTTGCTAGACTTGTTGATGTTTGTTGGTTCGAGATTTTTGGTAAGATAAGCACCATGAAATTGTCCTCAGGCACACAATATGCAGCTTTTCTTGTGTTCAAGATGATGGGTGCACGGGGATTTCAGTACTACCCTACCGAGTTAACAGTAGGCATAGTTGGAGAGACTACAAGTTATACCAGAAGTGTTTGTTTGGATCCAAGCTTAGAAGAGGGGCATTTGGACCACCGTTTTCAAGGATTGGATCGACCGACGGAGAGAAGTGATGGGTGGTTGGAGATTGAGATGGGAGACTTCTTCAATTTAGGATTAGAAGATGAAGTTTGTATGAAGGCTATCGAGATAACCAGCGGGGTGTGGAAGCGTGGTTTCGTTCTTCAAGGGATAGAAGTTAGGCCTAAAATAGTATGAAATGGTTCATGGTATCAACGAGCAACCATCTTGTTAAATGTTAAGTTATTGCAAAATTAGGGGAAGAAATTGGAAACGGGAAAACTTTTCACCCAAGGAAAATCTATGTAGTATTTTTCTAAGGAGAAAATTAAGTACATGCATATTTATTTCCAAACATTTTAGTTTATTCTTAGCAATTGTCACAACAGAATGTAGTATTTTTTTTTATATAAAATTTGTTTCAAATTCTAAAATTTAACTAAGAAAAACTTATTACTAGCTAAATTATATTTCAATTAATATTAAAATTAAATATTCCTTTTTGTATATTTAAAGACTGATTTAAAGAACTAGCAAAATAGCAAACTAACAAACAAAAATAAAACTAACAATATTATAAAGCATACAATTTGCTGGTTTTCACCCAGAGTTTGTCATCAATTTATTGACTAAAAGTGCTAATATAAATTAGAATTGCTAATTTTCTCAAAATAATTAATAAAAAACTAAAATGACCACTCAAAAATTTTTGGGGCGAATTTAGGATTTTCGTTGTGTGTGAATTATCCGTAGTTATTTTTTACTATGGTCATTCAGAAACTCAAATCCTTGGCGATAAGATCATGTCCAATTGTCCATGTTGACTCCAAACTCCAAACCATATTACCCTGAAAATAACTGCCTATTTTTTTAAGCATCTAACATAAGCTGGAAGTAGTACAACAAAAACGGAGGTCACCCAAATATTGCATTGAAGTAAAGATTATAGATTATATTCACAAGAACATTTCAGGGTTGGTTCTATAGGTGAAATTATATCTATATGTATACTGCAACTGGCAAATTTGAAAAATCCTAGAACGTTCAAAATACTATTTCAAAATATCCCTGTTTAAGGGGAGGTCACAAGTGGACCTCCAATCTATTTAAACCGAATTCAAAAATCTACACCGAATATTCACTGGTTCACATAACAATCAACAGTGAACAGAACAGTCGACCATGGTCTAATCAGGATTCAAAAATCCGAACCGAATCCCGAATTTCCTGTCGACAGACAGGACACTTGGGTGCCACTTCGCGTTCGACTGATATGGCACACCCTTGGCAACACACAAGATGCCCACAGGGGATGAAAACTGAGCGCCGTCTCCTCATCAGGCATATGACACACAACTGTCCGTCTGGAACATCTTCATTTTGCTCATCCAGTTGAGGATCAACTTCATCAATAACTGCTTGCCTTTGTTGCTCTCGCTGCCTCTGTTCTTTCCATTGCCTCCACTTATTCCAGTTCCTGAAAACAAAAACAAAATTCAACTGAGTTAAAAGTTTTAACCAACTCTACCCGCCCTATCATAAGTAATTTTATTTCAAACTATTTCTACATTTTTTATTATGATAGAGAGGAAATAATAGTATCTCAAATAAATTATTGATAAAAAAAATCTATTTCACAAATTAGTACTGTTATGATATAAACGACGAAAAAAAAAAGAAAGAAGAAATCTATGTGGGAAATGAAATCCAAGACAGAAGTTTAGTGAACCTCAGTCCAGAAGCTTGTATGGTACTATGGTGTACTACTGTGATCGATTGGGGTAATGCTCATCAAATCATGTAGAAAATAACAACATAGTCTTATCCTTACAGATAAAACAAATCAACACACCTGGCGACTGAATAGCCAAGAATCCCAATTGAGACTGAACCAAGAACAATGCCACCCCAAAACAGTACTTTTGTTTTGAAGGAAAGATCTACAATCATCTGATCTTTGCTCAACTCCGACCTACAAAAGGCATCCCGATTACCATACGCAGCAATGCAGCATTTCCACAAGGATGAATAATTTCATACATGTTGAGCTATGTAGCAGATGAAAATGTCAAGAAGAAAAAGGTTGACTTGTCAAATGATTCTTTACCAAAACCACTTTACATATAGTAGATACTTATTGATGCCATGGTGACCAACTAATGGGAGGCCATAACTATACTGAAAATTTTCTATAGTATGGACCTCCATCAAATTAAAATGAAGTGTTGTGCATTTTTCCTACCTTCAAATGAAACAATCCCCGCTAGAACCAAATTTATGACAACGCAAAGAGTATTCCAAGATTGACAATATAACAATTCTTTTAAAGGAAAGGAAACTTACAGAAAATATGGTAGATCTTTACATGACTTAATTTCGGGAATTCCATTTCTTAAATTGCAAAGGCCAACTGCTGTGATATCCTTCCCCACAGGAAGAATTTTCTCTTCCTCTAGTAGTCCAACCTTTCATAAATGAAACATTTTAAGTTAAACTTTCTGCAAATGTGGCATACGCAATCCATAAAAGGAGTGCTGGGAATATTTACTCACTGGATACTCATGCCCAAAAAGAGCTTGCAAGAATGTATAAGGAGAAGCATTTATGGGTTGTAATTTATGATAAACTGTTGTCAGAGGTAAGGGATGTTTTGATCCATCTAAGTTGACAACAACATATTCAGCACTTGGCTGCCGTCCAACATCAACCAGAACAAAAGGCACCTGAAAAAGATAAATAGGATCTCTTATATAAATGAAAATAAACCTAGTTATCATAGAGAATAGCATAATTAGGATATTACTGTGTTTGGTGCAAAACTTGTAAGAATAGTGCATGACCTTTCCACCAATTGAAATATTATCACTACCATGATTTTACATTCACAAGCATGTGAACAATATTACCAAGTCCTGTGAAGTGCTAGCATAAGATCAATAAAGCATAGTTTTCCAATTTCTCAACATGTTTCATTGGAAAAGTTGTCTAAAATGATCATGAGATTTACACTGGATAGAGCCCAAATATCTAATTATATCCCATAGAACTTGTTTATCTAAAAGTCCATCATTTAAGGTGTATAAATTGTGTTTTAACCAAATACTCTAGATAATGGCATATACTGCACATTACCATATTAAATTCAAATACCTTGATGAGCAAGTTAACAAATTACCTTTCTAAGGAATTTAGACTCTGGTTGTCTCCAAGACCTGGCAAATATAGCTCGAAGATCTGAAGTCCATCCAAATAAGCCCTTCCACTCATTGTATATACACTTCATGACATCAAGACATTCACATAAGAAAACAATTAGTTAGTCTTGTATATTCTATGTAACAAATAAATTGTATGAAATATAAGATGGAATCCAAGTTCATTGACAAAGAAAAAAATTATATGCATTTAATGATGTAACACATGAAAACCGTTTTTTTAAAAATGTCTAACAGATGAACAAATTTAATTTGGAAAAAAAAATAGTTATTTTAATTTGGTGATATTAATCACAATACTGTTTCCTTACAAACAATCATAACCATTTAAATCAATTTTAATCAATAATATAAGAGGACACATTACCAGTTAGACCTTATGGCCAAAACAACATTTTCTTTTTGTCAAAACAAAAGGCCAAAAAGTCCAAACACCATAATAAAGCTATCCTCCAGAGGAGAAAGCAGGGCGCTGGTTGTTACAACTAACAATGTGGAGATTGGTGCAGCTACAAAATAGACTGACTTGAAGTGTCTTTGGTTTATAGTATGTGATCATGGTTTGGTCCAAAGCAAAAGCAACATCTTTTCGTTTCTGCTCACAATAATTAGAGACTGGAAACCATGTCGAAATGTGACAAACATGCTATCAACAACCAAACTTTCGTTGCATTATCCAGAGAAAATTCAATCAGCAAGGGTAAAGGCAGAACCATTTCTAGGTCAAAAACAGGTGATACATAAAAAACTATAGGACCAACCGAAAATGATCGGAAAATTTCAATAATGCTCCGAAACAAAAGAAAAAGTCATTTGCATCCCAGGATTTCCAATCTTTTCACACTGCGCCAGGCTACTCATGTCATCAATACTCACTTTATCTTTATTATTATTATTGCACTACCGATGACACAGCTATATAAATGGGTTAAAACCCGAAGGTAAGGAACTCTCTCTTGGCACAGAACGAACATTATACACTCTTGAGCATTGGAGTGTCTTTTGTATTCATGCAACTATGGTCTTTTGTAAGTGCCTCACTGCCTTTATGAGCCATCTACCCAGACAAGTAGAACCACCACTGACCACCGCCAAGACTGCAGGCATGAGCATACAACTTCCACATCTCAACTATATAAACCCTAAGCACAAGCTATACTTAAACTAACGTTCCCAAAACTCAAATAATCACTCAACACTAATCCAAAAATTTCTAATCAAACCCTAAAGATGGTGAATTTTTCCTTTAAATAAACGATTCATATATGTCTAATCACAGGCTTGTGTCTCTATAAAATAAAAAAATTAGCACCCAAAAAAGAAGTTAAAAAAAAAAGGGATACCGTTTGAGTTATTTGAAGGACAACGGCTTTGTCGCCGGACTCACGAGAGACCAAGGTGCATGGCCTCAGGCTCTTCCAGCTGCCGTCAACGGCAGCCTTGGTCTCAACGGTGCCACGGACAACTACGATTCTACCATCGTCGGAATTGGCATCGGAGTCGGAGAGGACCGAGCGGAGGTCAGAGACGGAGACGGAGGGGGCGCGACGGAGCTTGCGGAGGGAGGCGGAGTTGGCGGTGAAGTTGCGAATGGAGCGGATGGCGGCGTAGGCCAAGGCGAGGCCCAAAACGGCGCCGTCGAAGGAAAGGACAATCTGAGAGAGAAGGGAGGCTAATACTTGATCATGGGAGGACATTGAGACTGATTGTGAATTTGTGATTCATGCTCTCATCTAATCGTCTCTGACTCTCTCTTCTCTCAGCAAGCGTTACCGTATTTCGGTATTTCCTAATCGCCTATTCCAATGCGTGAATCTGCAAAACTAACAGAGGGAATCCTCAATATGTTTTTTCTTGAGTTATACTAGGTGTACACTAAAATCAGCCATCAAATTAATATAGGTATATAATACGCATCAAAATACAAAATGCACTCTAAAAATAAATTAAACTATTTTGTATTTTGATATATATTATACACTGATGACTAATTTGGTGGCTGATTTTGATGTACAAATAAAATTATTGTTTTTGCTTCCCATATTTTATTTTATTTATTTATTTTTGGACTATTTCGCAGAGTTATTTTGGGCTTTTCAAAAAGTAAACAAAATTTTTTTATATTAAACCTTTAAACAAATTTATACCACAAATAAAAATCAATTTAATTCTTAATTTCATCCTTCAAATTTCATTCTTTTATTAAAATCGTCCACAAAATTTATTTTAATTTTATTTAGTTTTCAAATTTAAAAATGTATCTCACTTTAATTTCTAAAACAACTTTCATCACTCATACATTAACGTCATGTTGTGAATCAGTTGGCCTTAATTAGGGCTGAAAGTGAATCGAGCTAGATCAAACTCAAGCTCGGTTCACGAAAATTGAGCTTGACTCACGACTCAATTCATTAACAATTGAGTCTATATCTTAAGCTCTATCTTGACTCACAAAAAGCTCACGAATTAGCTCGAGCTCATGAGCTGGCTCAAATAATATGAATATAATATATCATTTTATTTCAATAAATTATAACAACGTAACACAAATATAAATAATGGTAAGTAACTAATAAAAAAATTAGACAATATCAATTAAGAATATAAAAAAATTCAATTCATTTATGGCGCGGGAAGCGCATGCGGAGAAAAATAATTGTGGAGGATAAGCAGCCGAGCTCATTCCCTTCGCTTCATGGGCTCAAAGCAGTGCAGTCTTTCCTGGCCAAATCCTTGGGGGCTTCTTGCTGCGCTACTTAACGGGTACGTGTACAATGAGCACATATAATTTGTGCTTATTGAATGTGCCACTCATTATAAGCCATTAAATTTTATTAAATGAGAATCAAAGGATATCATTCAAACAGAATATTGATGGACCTTAATTAATATAGAACATTTTAGTACATAAATAAATAAGTATATTTTTTATTTTAAAATAATATATCTTAAACAAATATAGAAAATATTAATACATAAAAATTATAAATATTTTCTATTTGTCAAAATTACTTATTAAGAATGTGTAAATTTTTTATTATATTAAAAATAAATCCATATTAAGACGTTATTTATTATTGCAACAAATAAAATATAAAATAATTTAAATTTATTTTGAAAATAAATATTATTTAACAAACTTAGTTATTTAAGATATTTTTTATTTTCATATGAAAAGTCTATCATATGTCAAGTATTAAAAAGTAAACCTTATTTTTATTTATAAAAAATATTCATTTTAATTATTATTTCATATTAAAAATATTTTATTCATTTGTAACGAAAAAAAATAATTTTTTCATTTGTAATTTACAAGTCTATCAATGAATATTTATAATTTTTTATGTATTAATATTTTCTATATTTATTAAAAATATAATAAATAGAAATAGAAATATATTTGTCTATTTATGTACTAATATGCTCTATATTAATTAAGGTCCATCAATGTTCTATTTATATGACATCCTTTAATTCTCATTTAATAAAATTTAATGGCTTATAATGAGTGGTGTTAGTCACGTAGCACGGATACTCAAGAGGGGGTGAATTGAGTATCTAAACAACAATCAATATTTTTTGCAGAAACGTAAATTGCTTTGAATTTAAATAACTCAAATGCTTGTACTAGTATTTTTCCAAGGACTTAAGCCAATTTTTAAGTACTTACAAGGATCTTGTACTTTTCAAAACACTTGTATAAATATAAATAACAAAATCGTAAAAGATGAGAGATAGAAATACGATACACAAGATTTATAGTGGTTCGGCGAAACTCTTGCCTACGTCCACTCTTTTTCAATCGCAATTGAGAAGTTCCACTATCACACCAAGCTTCAAGGTGCTTGACAAACCTTTACAATACAAGCACTTGATTTACACCTCACGGTATCACAAGACTTTCACCAAGCTATTAAGCCACTCCACTCGAAGTAGTCCCAACATCAAGATTTTCCTTGAGTGTTTAATAAGACAATAACCCACTCCACTCGAAACAATCCGAACTTCAAGATTTTTCTTGAGTGTTTATTATACTCTTGGAATCCTTACCGACTATAGTGTAACAACAAGCCTCACCCTTGGAGAATGACACTCCAAGTCACTCAAACAAAGAGAAGTAAAAATAGTAGAAGAATGATTACAACTCTCAAATAGAGTGGATGATTATAATTAAAGCTCTATGGACCAAACTTTGGTTATCTCTCAAATATGTGCATAAAACACTTTGAAATTGATATAGAATGAAAGTATAATAGAAAGAAGTTTTGGAATTGATCAAGTGTATGAAATGAGGCTTCAAACCATCTATTTATAAGCATCCCAAGCAATTTAGCCGTTATGAATAATAATTTACTGTTCACTAGCCGTTGGAACAGTAATTTACTGTTCACTAGCCGTGGGAATAGTAATTTACTATTTACTGGCCGTAAAAACGTATTTTTACTTTTTACT
>JASCZI010091124.1:9075-29431 GCA_036250425.1 Stylosanthes scabra | reverse complement strand
CCCCCCCCCCCCTCTGATATTGGGAGAAACTTCCTTCTCACTTATTTAGTTATAACGGTGGCGCCCCCACCACTTGCTTGCTACCGATTTTTTCCTTCCCGACATAAATGGCACTGACTTTGCAGGTCTGGATTTCGTGCCAGAACCTCAATGGAGCCGTGTGGCGGTGTCGAGGAGCTGCCAAACATCCATGTGCCTTATGTGCAGCACACTCAGGCTCCCCATGCCTGGGTTCTTGATGGAAACTCCCCTCATTTATTAGGGTCAGATCTGCCTATGACGTTCCTCCGAGAACTTGCAAAACCTTTAATAATGTATTACCTGCCACGCAAATTGTATGTTTAGCACGGTTAATTAGCTTGTCTAGTATATGTTAGAGTGTGTTACGATAGCCTCCTAGTCTTAGCTACATGTTTCTTTCCAGATTCCCTCATTTTCAATGCATTAAGGTCCCGGCTAGTTACACTATCAGAGCAATGTACTTTATTATTTTGTTGGCTATTTTTCACACCAAATTTTTTTTAAAATAAATATTATTAAACCAATTTTTACCAAGTTAAATCTAACTACCTATATTTTTCTTTTTATTTGATATTAGGAGTGCCACAGACTAAGCCAGAGTCACCCAAAAGGCAGTGCCTTGAGCACTGGATCAATTAACATGACTCCGGCTCCGGCACTGATTTGAATAAACATCTATATAAGTAACTCATCTATATAAGTATCTCATTAGGTTTCTTTTGGATTTTTTTTTTATAATGATGGATCAATTGTTGATTAAATTGATAAATATTCATAGTTTAAAAAAAAAACCCACAAAAGGATCATAGCATCACTTTTTTTTTCCCATTTTAGGGTGGTGGGAAAACGGGAATGGCATCGGAGTATATGTCGCTAATGATATCCATGGGAATGGGTGGATTAGGCAATCAATAATAGAGAATGGCCGAAGAAATTTTTACCGGTGATAGTTCTCCTAAACATCTGCCGAGTAAAAGTACGTCGTAACATTTCCAAGAAATGACCATTGCTGAGATATGACCTCCTCCTACAACAAATCAACGGCCCAATAGCAAAGCTTGATACAAGCGATGAAAGAAATGATCTCCCAAAACTAAAAAATGTTATGTACGAAGTTTATTTTCAATGCATTATGATAATTTTGATTTAATTAGTTTGGTTTAATTTTTATCTGTTTGTTTTATTTTTCTTACTTTTGTTTTAAAAAAGGTACTCAACTGTGTTATCCCCCAATTTTATCTTTTTTATGTTCTTTCATTGATAAAATATTTATACATTTTGTCAAACCAGTGGTTCAATGGGAACTTGTACAAGCAAGGGAGAAATGACTTTCCAAAACTAAAAATGTACGAAGTCTTTTTATTGGTACTAAAATATTTATCCTTCTAGAGGATATTAACCATCAAAATAAATTGAAAAAATATTTTTCAATGCATTATGATAAATTATGATTTAATTAGTTTGGTTTAATTTTTATTTCTTCGTTTTATTTTTCTTAGTTTATTTTATTTTTTAAAAAAATACTCAACTGTATTATTCTTCAATTTTATTTTTTTTTTATCTTTTTTTATTGATAAAATATTTATTCCATTTTGTCAAGCTAATGGCTCAATGCCAGAATTTATATAAGCCAAGAGAGAAATTGCCTTCCAAAACAAAAAAAATTAGGCATTAATGTAAATTAGTGCCGCATAATGTCAAATAAAAAGATAAATATAGATAGTTATATTTAATTTGATAAATATTAGTTTATTAATATTTATTTTAAAAAATTTCATTTTTCACCACTGTGTTAACCTAAATAAAAAGTTACAATCGCGCAATCGATTATGTTACTGCTGTAACCAAAGATAAGATGAATCACCTTCATCAATAATATGGGTATATTGCCTCCACGGGTGTTTTTCCGAGGATCCAATAACTATTGCTTTCAACATATCCAAAATCGATTTTGGGTGATGATAAATAAAACACATACAGTTTATTCGCACTGTCTGACTTTTGCAAAATTATTTTTTCATGATTCCAAATAGCTTATTCATCATCAAGATTTGCAATGATTGAAACCTCTATACGTAATTTTCGTGTGACTTATTTAATTAAATTTTTAAAATTTCAAAGTTGTAATTAGTTCCTATATTATTAGATAAAAATTTATAATGAAGTCTTTACTAGTTCTCAATTTTCATAAGAAAAAAAATTCATATTCTTAACATACAAAGTATAAAAAAAATTCTTTCCGAAAAAACAAAGTTATAGACAATAATATTTTAATCAAGAATATTAATATATGAGGTAATATGTTTTCTCAATCTTAATCAACTTTTTAAAAATATCATCTATTATGCAATTTACTATTTTCTTATTGGCCTAATGTATTTATTTGCTTACTTTTACTTCTAATTCTATATTTCACTTATTTATAACATAATCATTATTATTATATGTTAATTACTTTAATAAACTTATTTTTTAAACATACATCATACGAAATTCATTATTCTTTTCTCTCAACAAGGAAAAGATATACACAATTCCAATTTAGCATGCAGGGATCATCTACCATCACCCCAATATCTTTTTCCTTTTTTTTTTGGTCATGCACATCTTTTCCTTTGGTGCACGCTGCACACACATTTCAATCCCCTTGGAGCCATTCCCAAAATTCTTTTCTCGTCCCTTCAGAAAAAGTTGAATGACACTGAGCCCAGGTTCCAACAAGTCATCTAAAAGCTGGGTGTATTGGACTTTGGCCCATTTTTACCCTCTCACCACAGCCCACTATTCAAGCCCGCCTCCAGCTTTTGGTGTCACCACCCTGCCCCCACGTAACGGACTCTCGCTAATCACCTTAAGCATACTTACGCGTTGGTATTCGTGTCTGACCCTTGCCTTTCGCCTTTGCCACATGTCATACTCCCAATGGTCCTTCCTTTTCAGCCACCACATTCCACCACATGCACGCCACCAGAGACCCAGCCAATTCGACAAATATCCTTTTTGTACTTCGTTCATTCTTCTGCATTGTCTTTCTCCCTACTTCAGTGCTTCTTCGTTTCTCAGGCAAAATTTATTCATCTACGTAGTGGATAATAATTTGGATTTCTTCTTTTTTATTTCTTAAAGTCAAACCATATAGAAATCCAAAGATGACGTCAAAATTGTTAAATAGGAAATAGAAATAAAAAAATCCCAAAATCTCTCCCCGTCTCCGCCCCATTCCTCGCCACGAGAAATTTTCATCCCCGTCCTCATTTTTCGCGGATTTTTCATTCCCAACGGGTTCCCCATTCCCCGTCTCTCTTTAATGGATAGTTTAATAAAAATGAACAAAAAATTAAAAAATTAGTACAAAAATATTAATATAGTGAAACATCATTTAAATATATATTGTCTAAAATAATAAATCATTTAAAACTCAACATTATAATCAGAAATATAAAATAATACGACATAATAAGATGTAAAATGATTAAAAAATACATACTAGAAATTAATTAATAAGGATATTTAAGTCATTTCAAATAGTTCGGGAAATTTCGGAATTTAAAATTACATAAAATGCTACAATATATATTATCTAAATAAGAATAGTTTTGGTATTTATTTTATATCGGGGATTCGGGGACGGGGTCGGGGATTCCTCGCTCAGGTCCTCGCCACTGCCTCAGGGGGATTTTGCCTCATCCCCTTCCCCACGGGGAAAATTCCCCACCTTCGGCTCCCCATTCGTGGCATTCCCCGCGGAAATCCCCGCGACGTGGAGAATTTTGACACCCCTATGTATGTATCACAATGTCTATGTCTTAATAGGTACACTAATTAAATAGAATTTAAAAGCACATGATAAATTTATTATTAATACAAAATTTTAAATTTTTATATTAATAGATATAAAATAAATACATTGAAAACTTAAATATTTTATATTTCCAATAAAAATATTTTAATTTGTAATCTTAATATGAGTCTTTAGAATGCGTTTATTTTGTAAGACATGACATAACAAAATACTAAGACAAAAACACTAATGTATAATGTATAGGACATTAATGTATAGTGTTTAACTAGGAAATAATGAAGAGGAAATTAAAACAAAATCCACCATTAATGAAGAATGTAATATAAAATGATATTTTTAATTTTTTAATGATTACAATAAATTAAATTAAAATAGAACCTCCTCAATTCTCTTCCACCAAGGAGCACCATTTTTCACCGAACTTACTTTGAAATCTCCACCCAGAACAACAACATGTTCAAATTAATTAGATGAAACTCAAACATCATTAACCTCCTTTAGTTTAAGGTGCCTATTCCGGTGAAGAGGAAAAAAGGTAAAGAGATAAAGAGAATTTAAATCAAATGACCAAAATAATTATAAGTCTTGTCAAAGTCCTATACCCTCACATTAATCCAATGGTTGATAATTATTATCTTTATACAATTATACTATTCACTTTTTTACTCTTCATCAAAGAACTTTCCTTAATTAATTTGATTTGATTTATCCCAACTCCTTCTTAAAAAGTAGCAATGGAATAATGAAAAACCTTTTAAGGGTAAACAAAAGAAGAAAATTTTTTCATTAGAAACTCATGTCCTTATAATAAATTCTGCGTCATTCAAGTAGGGGAATGAACCCTCTCAATTTTTTCCTGATGTGTTATTGTAAAGTGTAATATTTTATCATTAAAACATCTTTTTTCATATATATTCTCTTGATCCCATTTAAAAAATATAAGGTGAGAGATTACATTTCACAATAACACTTGAAGAAAAAATAGAAACGATCCATTCCCTTCATGTATAACAGTAGAAGGGGACTTAAAAAATTAAGATTAGTATTCTGGAGACACTATATTTAGTGTTTAGAATCAAGTTTCATTTACTATTTTACAAATTTAACAACTTTAAACTATCTTTTTTCTTATTGTCCATGTCTATACCTCCAAACACTTTTTAATCAATTAGTGCTCATCTCTCATATTAAAACAAATGTAGATAAACCTTTAATTTATTTAGAGAAAATACCAAAATAGCATTTGACTATTACGTAAAAAACAACGATGTTCCTCAAAAAATTCATTTCCAACCCTATTTGTTAATTAGTAACTTTGAGAGTCGAAAATCTTACAAAAATAAATAACAGGACGTGAAAGTTTCACAAATTAAAAAACACGAGGTGAAAAGAGTTTTTTATCAGAGGTCTCGTGGTCCGTCAGGAATTTTGTCTGCGAATATTTACTATATTTATTTATAAGAAATAACATTTAATTTTGATACACTGACAGTGTAAAGCGTTTTACACATTTGTGTAATTATATTCATTCTTTTGGATAACCAATCACCGTGACATTGAAAATAAAAGTTATTTTTGCAAATGTAACATTACATAAATAGATGCATATGTAAAACATCTCTAACAATGTATCAAAATTAAATTACAAAACATATCTAGAAATTTGATACATAGATAGGGGAATGGATCCTTTTAAATTTGAGTTGAAACTGAATCTAGTCCCCGAAATTTGAATCGTGAGTCAAAATAGCCCATGGAATTTAGAATTATTCAAATTTCACCTCGAAATTTGGAATTATAAATCAAAATAGCCCTCGATTCCATTTTCGTTAAAGAAACACTGACATGTACTGTTAAGTGACATAGTAACACACTTTAAACGACGTTGCTTTGCGATATTGATGTGCAAATATTCTAAAAATTTCCGTATGATATCTAAACTAACTTCAAATATTTAACCCATTCACATTTACTTTTATTGATTAGAAAAGTAAAAAGAAAAAAAACAAAATATAAACACAATCTTTCACCTTGTTCTTCTTTCTTCTCTTTAATTAGCATTAGAATACGACATGCTTTTATTGATATGACTGTAAAATACTTATTTTTTTTTCTTAATTTCAAGGATATTTTGATTCATAATTTTGAATTTCAAAATTAAATTTGAGTAATACTAAATTTCAGAAGTTGTTTTAATTTCCTATTTAAATTTCGAATATCAAATTAAATTTAAACCCCTTTAATTTTCTTCTCCCACCAATGGAAAAAAAAGAAAAATTGAGAGTATTTATTCCCTATAAATGATGGGCGGATGGTCAAAATATGTAGGACTTTGCACTGAATGTGTTACGCTTGGAAATTAAGCCAAGATCCCGGGAAAAGTACAATGAACTTGGCACGACGTTTCGAAACGACACAGATAAAAACTTCAACTTCTTTCTCTCCCCCCTCTCTATCTCTCACTATTATAACGTTGGAGCTTTTGAAATTTTAGTTCTGTCTATTCCGCCGCCGTTTTGATGGACGCTCTTCCTTCTCGCCACCATGGCTCCACAATTGAAATTCCCAGCGCAGAGCACACCAGCGAGAATCACAACGACCCCAATTGCTCGCGTCCCATGCCTGAGATCGTGGATTGCGCCTTGGAAGTAGCAGAACCGATTAAGAGACGCAAGAACGGAACCCTAATTAATAGAAGGTCCAGCCTTGATTATTCCGATGCCACGTCATCGACGAGTTCGGTGCGGAAGACTAAAGCCAAGGGGGTGGCGTGCAAACGACGAAACCCTAGAGTCGCCGTTACGCGCCGGAGAAGGCGTAATGTCGACGAAATTGGCCTTCCTCTTGGGATGTCGTTTGCCGCCGTTATGGCTCAGGTGAATAATGAAATCCCTTTCAACCTTTTTTCTGTTTTGAATAATTTTCAAGTACCTTTTTTTTTTCTCTCTCTACTATAAAAATGAAGACTTGTGTTTCTGTTTAATTGTTACAAACTAGAAAGATCAAGTTTTTAATTCTTATAAATGTGCTTGCTTTCTTTGATAGTGCTTTAGCTTCAGCAATTATTGATTAATCTTGTGCTTCTTATTTTCTTTTTCTTTTTTCTTTTTTTCGTTTCTTTTTGGTTTTAGGTTATGTATAGAAGAGACGCAGAAGCTGAAAGTTTATCTCCCAGTCATCTTTCGTTGGTAATTTCCTTTATCCTTTTCTATTCCCTAATGCAATCTTGAATAAAATTCAGTTGGTATATGCCATCAGAGACTATGGTATATCATTTATTAAGGATTTCCAGAGACGAATCATTTTATTATCTGTTACAATTGTGATATCTTTGGAAAACCACCATCATCATCATCATCATCAGCTAAGCCTTTTTCCCACTAGGTGGGGTCGGCTACATGGATCAAAGACGTCATTACGTCATGTCCATGTATTGAGATGTGACTCAGTTTTAAGTTGGCTGTTGCAGGCCTAACACAACCGTACATGGTTCCAAAGACGTCATTGCGCCTGGCCATGTATGGGGATGCGACATTGTTTTACATTGGCTGTCGCAGACCAAACAACCCTCCTCGTTTATCCGGGCTTGGGACCGGCTATGTAAAACTAACCAAATGGAATTTATGTTACTGAAATCTTGTAGATGATGATGCATGTGATTTTTGTTGTGCTAAGCCTTACATGCCTTATTTGACTTGCTGATAACTTCATTTTCTGCTTTAACCAATTTCATTGTTCGTGTACCTTGTAGATGTGCACCTCAGCTATCAGAGAATCTCTAGCCAATGTAAGCCAGGCAACAATTGCTGATTCATCCCTTGATTGCGGTTTTTCTACATTTCTCTAGCAGTTCATATCAACAGTAAGCAAAGTCCATTTTGCTCAAGCATTTTTTCTGTGTCACTTGGTATGACTATTGCATATCGACCTGCAGGTTTTTGGAGACAAGCTAGATGGCTTGACGAGGAATTTTGAACAGTCTTTTGGTAGCACATTGAGTACACTTAGATTAATTTATGAATCAGCAACACACAATGAAGTGAATAAAGTTAATGATAAGATGCAAATTCCGAATCCTAAATTGAGCCTTGACAAAAATGATTTCTCAAGAAATATTGTCAGTGAAGATGGAAATTCTGCGGCAGCATCACCTACTGAACCACAAGATCAATGTGTTAATGACAATGAGATGAAGGAAAACGTTCATGTGGATTCAGTTAGTCGTCATATGGATCCAGTTGATCGTGGTCTGATTTTGCATGAGCAACAAAATCAGTTGATTTCTTTTTCTCAAAGCTCTTCTGGATCAGTAATTGATAATCCTGTCATCAGTACTTTTGAGAAATCTATTGTAGAGCAATCTCGTTCTAATGACCTCAAGGCAATAGAACTTGGCCTTACAATGAGAAAATTGAAATTGAAAGAGACACAGTTGGCTCTCAACTTGGATTTGAATAACCTAGAAAGATCAAAGTTAGCCATGGGAGCGTCAAAGGTATCTTTCAAAGTTGAAAAGTTTAAGAACCAGTTAGAAGATTCAAAATATGGTGAGCTGAGTAAAAAGTGCATAGACTGTCTTATTGCTGGTCTGCTTCTTATGTCATCTTCACTGCTGTATGGTGCTTATGTATACTCCTATGAAAGGATTGTTGAGGTCACTGAATCATGTTCACTGTCAACTGAGGTACGCGTCATTTTTTCCTGGCTTCTTGGTTCATTGCAGTTGAAGCTACTTTGTTGTGCTTTAATCATTTTCTTGTTTTAAGGACCAGATAGTAATTTTATGGATAATAGAATTTGAGAAATTTGTTTCCTAAATTTACGGGGTGAAAAATAACTGAAACTTCAATAGGAAGTATATCATCGAAATTTTATTTACAAGAGAAATCATCAACCTTTGTTATTAAGATTTATGTGTCTAATTGTAAGTGCTTATGCCATTACTTGGGGTTAAAAATTAATCTCATCATCTTTCCTTGCTTTAAGATTTAAGATGCGAGTAAAATAAAGGATGCAATACTGACATTACTACTGCAATCTCAGCTGTATACTATTCTAGGATTTTCTTGGCTTAATTAGCAAATACTAATGCCACTCTCCTCCCTCTTTTAGGACTCTTCTTACTGGTGGACTCCCAAATCAGTGTCCTCTTTCAATTCAAGGTTGAACATTTTGTGGTGTCAAGTTCAAGTTATGAGCCGAATGATATTCGGTGTCTTGATGATATTTGCAATTGCATATTTGCTCATCATGAGGTCAACAACATCATCACAGAGTATGCCGGTTACTTTCATCCTTTTGATGTTAGGAGTAGGCTGTGGATATTGTGGCAAGCTATGTGTAGATACATTGGGAGGGAATGGTTATTTGTGGCTCTTATATTGGGAGGTGCTGTGCTTGCTGCATTTCTTCTGTATTGGCTTCACATCCGTTTTCTACAAAGTCCTTTATGGACCCGTTAAACCCACACAAACATTTAAGGAGAATCCCATTATCCGGTACTGGATTCGCCGGTTTCTGTTCTTTGCTACTATGCTCGGGGTTCTACCCTTGCTTTGTGGTCTCACGCCTTTTGCTAGCCTATCTGAGTGGAAAGACCATTTATTATTGAAGGTGTCTGATTTTAGCGAAACCGAGGCATAATGCTTCCTCTTTGCACCTTGTGCCTCACTATGAGCGGTCTATAGAATGTGGTAAACCAACAAGCTAAGCTCCGTATTTGTTCCCATTTGACCTTTTTGCTTGAGTAATGAGTATGCTTAGCTTGTGTAAAGGGAACAAGCCAAGCAGCGCCATGTATTTTCCCTCTATTTTATTGTGTTCGTGTTATGCTAATTATTCCCCGTACAGTGTAATATTGTAAGTTATTCAATTAGTTTTGCATCGGCAGCCATGTTTTGCATTTGTTAATGGATCCTTCTTTTGTAATTTAAGTATAATCAACTTGAGTTGATTAAGCGGTGAGTTCACTTGTCCGTCTAAACAATTGTTCGAATTTCGTCTTGTACATGCGCTAACCCATTGGTTAGCGCCCTTAAATGAAGCTTAAATTTGTGGCGGATTAGTTATTGGCTTGTCAGGTTAAAGGATACCGTCGAAAAAATATACAAGGATATCATTTCTAAATTATTGTGCGGGTATTGTAAGGTACATCAAATTTAACAAAGCATTCTATAGACTAAGTTTCCAAGTTGATCCTCAAATATGTTTTTGATTTGCCATTTTATTCTTTTAATTTGTTTTATTAGTCGGTTAGTCCCTGATGATCTTAGTTAGCAACAAACATCATTGGACCTTAAAGCATCAATCTAAACATCAGACAAGGTCGAAGCATTTTATGTAGTTTGAGAAAGATCAGATAAGGCAGCAATTGTTTTTGATTTATTGAATTGTGTCCACTGTCCCACCATATGCCTCATGAATACTCTACTATACTATGCCATTCTTGACTCTCAAAACTCAAATACTCACACCAAGTGAACCTCATTCATGCACTGATATTATTAGGTCCATCAATCAATGATTCAAATGGGTGTCCCCACGGGTGGTCATAATCCCAGCATATCTTATTGGTAGAAATATATGATGATGATGATACAGTGTTTGACTGCAGTTACCAATTAAATGCAAATGTTACCTAAAGTGCTCTCAGTTAAAAATTTGTAAGTAGAAGAAATTAAAAACTTTAACTCAGGCTTATGTTTTACATAGCCGGCCCCTAACCCAGATAAACGAGGATGATTGTTTGGCATGCGACAGCAAACGTAAAATAGTGTCGCATCCCATATATGCCACGGCGCAATGACATATTGGGACTATGTACGGTTGTGTTAGACTTGCGACAGCCAACGTAAAATTGTGTCGCATCTCAATGCATGGACATGATGTAATGACGTTTTGATCTATGTAGTCGACCCCATCTAGTGGGGAAAAGACTTGGTTAAGGTTAGGTTGAGAAGAAATTAAAAACTTTGCTGAATAATAATAGTAGAAGAATTAATCTACGTGTATATTGTACACCTCCGTACACCCCATTTTTAATACGGAAAAATGTAAACATCAGATGTTTACATTTTTCCGTATTAAATGTTTACATTTTTCCGTATTAAAAATGGGGTGTACGGAGGTGTACAGTGGTACATGTAGCATTACCGATAATAGAATAACAGTTGATTAGTTAATATGTTAGCCAATTGGCTAGCCACAGCTGTTACTTAACATGGTGGTAGTTTTAAATTCACATCACTCCCTAATAATAATATGGGGTTAGTTATTGTAACATAAATTATGGTGCAGCTTCCAACAAAAACTGCTTTGGAGGAAGAAGCTTTGCCTGAAACTGATGTACATTAATAGATAAGAATTCACCAAAACGAAGTTGCAGATTAATTTAAACGAAAGTTTTGTGAGTGTGTATGTGAATTGTACGAGTTTCATGTGCTGAAAAGTGAGAAAACAACACCTAACTGCACCTTCATCATTATGGACAGACAAAGCCTATTGAATTCGTAGTTTCACCGCCTCCAATATCTCTGTCTCCATCATCTTAAATTATTATTATTTTTTTATTTTTTTCTGTTTGCTACTTCTTCCTTTCTTGGCCCCTCTTCATCAATGTTAAAAAAGACTTCTTTTTTTTTTTAGCCTTTTACTGTCACTTCTAAAATTTAGCATATTATTATGCCAATATATTTGAGCACTTGTAATATTATTATTAAAATAGACAAAGAGAATAATGCATAGTTGATATTATTGGCATATATATGGCATGGGAAGCTAATAAGCCAAGAGTAAGGATAGAAAGTGATAATAATAATAATAATAATATGTTGAGGAAATCCAAATTCACCAAATGGTAGGTGGCTGGCAATGTTCAAAAAGAAGGGCAATTTATAGAGGTATACCACATGGGCATGTTCTGTTTACTTTGATATGTCTCTACTCTCTAGGAATAAAGAATCTTCAATGCAGTAGTTTAACTATTTTGACTTTGGTCTCTACAATTTGGGGTTACAGTGGTGTTTGTGTACAATACGGGTCTCATGAGACAAGAATACCAAGATATAAAATCATATTTGGCAAGTGAAAATTTGTTATAAGCATTGTGCGTTGAAATGTCAAATTAGTGTATTTTGAATCATTCTTAACAGGAAAGACATAAAGACACTTCCATAAGATATGATTTATCTGTTTTCTCTTGTGGCTTATCGCCTACTAATTTGTATATGTAATGCACAATTATGTTCTCAAAAGGAAGTGATTTTGCAAGCCGAATATAGTTGAGATTAGACAGATTGCATAATTATTGTATAAATCGAATGAATATGAACTTCAAGAAGTATGTCTGCGATTGATCATGACAACTTTTTATTTTTTAAAATTATATATAGTAGTATAGTACTAGTACTTCCGAGAAAACATGCAATATAATACAACAGTCAAAGCCAAATGGACAAGTTCATTAATTCCAAGGTAGCGAAAATAGTACATCTCTTCCATGAGTGTTCTGCTATCAATGCAACTTGATCACAATAATTGGAATGCAACTCTTTTACTTTTCTTGATCAATAATCTTGAGTTACAATTACAATTTTTATGCTTTGAGTTATCAATGCAACTGCACTCTACATTTTGAGAGTAGTAACAAACCTCACTTATCATTATGTAACTTAATTTGAAGGAAAATTTTACTATGAAGATATTTAAATGTCTTCTGGTGAGGATATTATCATATTTAGAAATTTATCTCTCTCATAATGATAACATTAATTACACATCAAATTTTAATAGCACAAATCAATGGTTAAGATTCAATATCTTTATTAGAAGACACATTGGTGTCTTCACCAAAGACATTTCCTTTCTTAATTTAAATAAGCTTATTTATTATCCTTTACAATTATGAATATGTTCAGATTCAAGATTCAGGTACAGAAAGAAAAGGGAAAAAAAAAAAAGGAAAGAGATTACACAGTAGAACACAAGATCAATACAATCAATGAAGCAAAAGTGTTATTTATTATCTAACTTCTAACTAAGGTAAAGAGTTGGTGTAGACATAGTCTTCATTCTCCAAAATAGCTTCTTGAGATCCATCACCATTATTTCCTTCCTTGTTGCACTCAAGATCACAATCACCTCTTCTCTGCATCATCATAACATAACACCAATTTATATGAAAACTTTGAATATGAAATATGCACAAACAATAATAAATAAATAAAAAAAACAGAGAAGAATCAAGAATGTTTAAACTCACAATAGTTGCAGAACTTCCAGAACCACTACCACTACCACCAACAACAACAACTTCACTGGTAACTGCTGCTTCACCTTGAACAACACATATCATCACATTGATGATGGTGACCAAGATCAGAAAGAGAAACAAAGCTGGCTTGGAGGGCCTCATCATTTTAATTTGTAAAGAACAAATATGAACTATATACCAAAGATCAGAGTAGAGCACCGACTATATATATGTATATATAAATAATAATGTTATGCACTAATGTTAATTATGTGAATCATATTATATATAGTTTTGAATTAGAGGGTGTTGATGTAAATGTTTGACCTGTCCCCGGATTCCCATGCAGAAAGCTCTTGCCTCAAGAGCTAGGTTGGCCAATCTTGGAGTTTTCTCAATTCAAAAGCTTTGTTTATTAAAGAGAGCCAAAAGAGAGGGACAAGAGTCTCAAGAATCTGCTAACTTGGAACCCCTACAGATGCACACTTACACTATCATCCAAACTCCTCAACAAATATAATTTTTTTTAATGTATATAATATTAATTGTGTAGTATAGTATTAGTATAGTATATCATACTAGAAGACATGGTTACATAATCAACACAACAATCTTTGTTACATGGAGAGGAATAAAAATGGTATTTTTCTGCAAAATAATGCTTAATTGGTTAAGTGTTACTGTTCCTATTTCTGCCTATGAACACGGCACTCTCCAAACAAGCAAAACATGTTTTTGACCATTGATGTATAGGAGCAGAAGGAAAACATGATCGAAGAAATATGATGATTATAAGATAGTCCTTTCTAAAAATAGTGTTAGTTCGATTTAAAAGTCCTTATGTGACATTGCTTAAGTAGTAGTGTGGAAGTCGAGAATAACTCCTTTATGATTTAGCCCAACACTTGCTAAAAATTCCCTTGAATGATACTAAGCAAATATTGGGTATGTCCAGCCAAAGAATTGCAATAATCTAATACTTAATGAAATGTCGAAGAAATTATCAAAACAGGTTGATAGTCAATTTTAAAAGGAGTAAATTATCAAATTTGTCCTCGAAAGATTACCCATTCTCCAAATTGGTCCTTCAAAGATAAAATTAATCAAATTAGTCCTCAAATGTTACAATAGTTAATCACTTTAGTCCTTCCGTTAACTCTTTTCATGACGTCGTTAATATTTGTTGAGTTAACCAGTTAAGTAACAAATAGACGTAATCAAAACGACGTAGCTTTAATGAAATTCATTGTGGGACTAATTTGATTTAACGAACTATTTTTCTAGGACTGATTTGATTTAATAAAACATTTTTTTAAGGCTAATTTGCCTCATAATCCAACAATTGCTTATCCATTCCATCGCATTCATCCTAATCTCTAATTACAACTGATATTACAATTACTCAAATAAAAAGCTTTCCATCAACCCAAGATACACAACAATCACATGAAGTGTTGCATATTGTTTCTTATTAATTCGTTGTCGATATTTTTTTGGGTTATAATTTTTTAGTAAATATTGAATTTTATAGGACAAAGCTAGAAGAAAACCACCCAAACTCCAAGTTGTTAAGGGAAAAGCAATAGAAAATATTTCTCCCAAAATTTTATTTTGCAACTACATTAATTGTCATTTCTGCTGAATTCTGAAACAATCAAGGGATCCAGTTCGGCAACTACCAAGAAACTTGGGGACTTAATGCATTTCATGTCTAATCTGCAACAATCTTATGCAAGAATAGGAGGAGATATTTATGGATGAAAAGAGGATTATGGTTCATACAATTGAGAATTTATTTGATCCAATTTCAATATACTTATCTTGTGGCACAAGTAGTATGCCAAATAGGAGATGTGTTGTCACTTAACGTCGCCAAATAAACAAAGGTTAACAATGTCATAAAAAAAAAGTAACGGTAGGACTAACGTGATTAAGTATTGTAACATTCAGGGGCCAATTTGATTAACTTTATTTTTGAATGACCAATTTGGAGAATGTGTGATCTTTCGGGGACTATTTTGAATTTTACTCATTTTAAAAAGGAGTCGAAGCGTAACACAAGTAAAAAAACGTGCTTAATTAATTGATTGAGTGTGCACCCAATCCGGCCCTAACAAAATACACCACCGATCACAAGGCCTTTGTAAAAAAATATCCATCACAACCCTTGATTTTTATGAACATTTAACAACTTATCCTTTCAAGAGTCTTCTCTCGTATTAGATTAACGAAGCATACACGTGGCACCATAAGTGATGAAATGTCCATTAAGTGACATGTAGAATATATTCCTCGACCCTTGATAATTTTTTTTTAAATGATCCTCATCTTCTTCCTTCCACCCAACCCTAATAACTTCTTTATCTTCTTCCTTTCGCTAAGCCCCTCATAATTTCTATGCTCTTCCATTCACCCAACCCCTGATAAACTCTTTTAATATTGATCTTCATCTTTTTCACTCCATTGATGAATCCTAATTACTTTAAATCTTTTTTTCCTTTCCAGAAAACAATTTCGATCTTCTCTTCCATTTATTCATCCTCCACCATCATACCCCCTTTCTTTCATTTTTGTTCATCACCCACCACTTCTATTTGTTCATCTCTTCCATTTATATTCTGTCACTAGCAGTTTTGTCTTCCTTGCGGTCAAGCTTTGTCAAAAAAAATTTTGGATGGAGAGGATTAGAATTTTGCATAATTATAGAGAAGAAGAGAAGTTTGTGTAAAAAAGAGGAAGAGGAAAACAATTTTTATCAAGGACTGGGTTGAGTTTGTTTGTATTGTGCATATTCATACATTCACATCATCCTGATTACAACTTTACATGCCATGTATGCCAACCCCCGTTAACATTTGAGCCATCCCATTAGTAGAAAGGTTAACTTGGCAAACAAAAATTAACTTCAGGGACCGTATTGAGGGTCTTTTTTTTTTTTTATTAGAAGCCTCTTTAATTTTCGACATCATTATCAGGAGCCTCGTTAGTATTTTCTTCTAATTGATTTGATCCAAGAAAATAAATGCGACGAATGTGGAGGTATATTGCTTCGTCCCCAAAGAGAAGCAGAACGTGGGTTTGTTGCCTTGTAAAACAAGGCAAAAGTCTGAACGTAAAACTCAGTAGTAAACCTAAATGACTAAGAGTTGTGCTTATAAATGAATGGAGCTATGAAACCAAAAGGAATCACTTTTATACTACCTCACTATCAGAAAATCTCTGAAGAAATTTTCAATCACTATAACATAAGATAATTAATTAAGTCCAAGTGCAACATGTGAATGTTAAAGAAGTATTCATTTACATTTCAATCAATTTCAATTTCGTTTTTCTTTCTAGTTATTTTACATAGGGTCAAACTATTTCCTTTCTTTGATAATTTCCATTTCCAGAATTTCAAGCTAGTTTTCTTTGATTTCTAAATTTATTTTTAGTTTATCAAATACTGTTTTTCATATTTTAGTTCTATTTGATTTTTACGTCGAAGTACATTTTTCTATTTTGATTAATCTTTTGTCAGAGTTTGTAATCCTTACATGTTTGTATTCTTCTGCTTCAACATAAATAAAATATTTGTATTTTTTGTTGCAAAAGTTTTTAAGCACTGAATCAATAAGAGCATGGGTCCAGTCCCTATTTTATTTAGAACAGATGTGGTACAAGCTTCATGCAGAAAAAAAAAGTAAAATATAATTTATATTGATAATATTTGCGAAAAATTTTAAAAATATCCTAATATTTAATTTGATTTAATTTTACCTCAAACATTTTTTATTGGTTTCAATGTTATTCATAATCATTAGCAATTTTATCCCAATATTTTCAATTTGTCAACAATTAGGGATAAAATTGAAACTAATAAGAAACGTTAGGGATAAAATTGAATCAAATTAAATATTAAAAATATTTTTAAAACTTTTTACAAAATTTAAGAATATAAACCATACTTTTAAACCAAAAAAAAAAATCAAGCGAAAACATCCTTTTCATGACCATTGTTGTTACATAGGTAAAGACTTTATGATTTATTCATTAAGGGTTTGGAGAAGTATAGGTAACAAATTTTTTTCTAACCAACAAATCAGCCAATAAAATATAGAACATCTGTAGCCATTATTTATAGAACATCCATAATAAAAAAAAATAGAACATTTGAAACCTAAAGCAACCAACAATTAAAAAAAAGTAGAACATCCAAAATCTATAAACAGAATATTCAATATAAATTATTGACTTTAATTGATTTTTATTAGTTACCTAGTATTATTTGTTTGCTTAATTATTCCTTCCTAAAAGGATCATTTACACCCAAAATATGAGGTTTCCTAGACGATTGAGAGCACCTGAGAGGAGTGGATCCCATTTTATTTTGTGCTTTACTTCACCCATTTAAAAATCTCTTACTCATTGGATTTTAATCATGCTTGGTCCACGTCGTTTAATCGTTATTTGGCCATGTTAGTTTCTTGAGAGCTTAGATCTTGCATGTAATCATAATTAATGGGGAAATTCGTGTTAATTAAAATATAAAATGATTATAATAAATAATGAATAATTAATATATTTTGGCTTAAATGGAGAATATTCTTAACTTAAAATTCTTAGAAATCGAAACAGGTAAAATATATTTTTTGTCTTTATAATTTGTTGAAAATTATAAAAATACCACTATATTTATTTTCTTTCAATTTTGTTTTAAAATTTTTTGAATTGCATCAAATATATTTTTAGTAACTAAATTTTTTAAAATTTTATAACAAATTTAACAGTAATATTTAATAATTAAGAGTCGGTAACATAATTTTATATTTGATTTGCTTGTATTAAAGTTTGTTCTTATGAAATTATTGTTAAATTAATTTTGTATTTCTTGAAAAATTAACTGTCAGAATATGTTTAACAATTATTATTCACGTACACATAATACACACATACACATTATAATTACTAAACATCTCACACGCGCCTTCAGCTCATACACGCACACACTCACTCAAAACCCTCAGCACGCCTCCCCCAAAATCCTGATATTTTGATTCAACGATTTTTCAATTTTTTTGTGCCCTGTTCTTCGTTTATTTTTCATAATCATCTTCGTCTTCTTTGTCTTCTTCCTTCCCGTCGTCTGGTTCTTCTCCTCCTCCTCCTTCGTCTTATAAAGGGTATTCTATTTCGTCTTCGTCTTATTATTTGATCTCGATTTGTTTGATCATTGTGTATTTGTGATGAGCAATTGGTGTTCTAATCCATTGGATCTAAATTCCATCCATGAGGAAGGACAATTCGAAGAGGAAATGCAAGTTAATGACTCTGATTTAGTTGTTAATTGATTTAGAATTTTGTTTTGTCTTTTTTAAATGTTTAATGTATGAGTGAGTTTTGGTGTGGATTGATCTTATTTGTTAGATTCATTTGATTC
The DNA here is from genome assembly GCA_036250425.1 of Stylosanthes scabra. Classification (NCBI taxonomy): domain Eukaryota; kingdom Viridiplantae; phylum Streptophyta; class Magnoliopsida; order Fabales; family Fabaceae; genus Stylosanthes; species Stylosanthes scabra. Next base: position 10,939 of record JASCZI010091124.1, on the reverse strand, counting down.
TAGTTTTTGTTTATTGAGTTACCAGAATTCTGCTCATTCTTATTCAAAATTCTGCTCATTTTCAATCAGGATTTGATTTCCATCCATGAGGAAGTGCAATTGATTTAGGATTTTGTTTTGTCTTTACTAAATGTTAAATGTATGCATGGGTGTTGGTGTGGTTTAATCTTGTTGTTAGATTCATTTGATTCTAGTTTTTGTTTATTGAGTAAAATAATTCTGCTCATTCTATTTCTAAATTCTGCTCAAATTTGTTTTTATTGAGGACATTTAAGGAGCAGCTATGATGAACCAGTTTTGGATGAGAGATGAGTGATATACAAAGGATTGCTTGCCCATTCAATTAAAATGTGTGAATTTGGATCTGAAAGTAAAGGTTTGGCTGCGATTCTTCACCGTGCGTATGATAAGGCATATAATGAGATAATTGATTTTAAAGCCAAAGAGAAAGAAGTTAAAACGGGTGTAAACATCAAGACGGTTCCTTGGATGGATGGATGATTTGCATCGCCCAACACGTGTTAGATCAAGAGGGCATCCGAGGAAAAAAGGTTGGGTTCTACTTTGGAAAAACAAATTGCAAGTTCATCTAACAAGAAGAAAATGAAAGTTTTGTCTGAGGTTAATGTTGAGAATTCAAGGCTGTTTCATTGAGAATCATTGTGATCGCTGTTGGTGAAAATAAAATGTTCATTGACATCAACACTATTCTGCTTATTTCTTTTCTAAATTCTGCTATTTTTTAATTTTTTTATTTTTCTTATATTTTTCACCATTCAATGTATTTCTATATGAACATAACGTTAGCATTCATAATTAAAGGGTCAAAATGTTGCTCAATTTTATTTTTTGTAAGCATGCTCAAGTTGGTAAATATTAAGAAAATCATTCTCAGTTTGTTAGGAAAATTTTGCTAAAAAATGGTTAACGACCAATTGTTTTGTATTTTGGTCAATTCTTTTTAAAATTCTGCTCAAAATATAATATCAAAAAGTGTTAGGAAGTAACAAACAAACAATGATCAGATCTGATCATTCCTAACATGTACTCATACATCCAACACAAATCATTGTTTCATTTAAACTTGTTCAATTCTTCCATTGTCACTTGAATGTATGGGCTTTGTAGTGCAATCGAAGGTTTGTAGATGATTGTGTCTATTGCCCCCCTGTATTGCTTTTCGAACAAGCTTGTTTGTTTTGCTAAGGAGGATTTCACTTATGATCTCATTCCTGAATTCTGAAGTTTCTCCTGCATTTTGAACTTCATATTTAGCAACGATTATTAATCAATGAGAAGCTAATAAACAAATTACAATTGAACTTACGCTTGTCCAATCTTTAATTTCATATTTCTCGTGGGCATCAAGCAAAATTTTAAAAATTAATTAAGCAACGATTATTGATCAATGAGAAGCTAATAAACAAATTAATTATGTATCAAAATGAGCAGCATACAAACAAGTAATCATTAACCATTCAATGATCAAAAAAATTTATATCCAAACCATAATAGGGAAGCAAGACCTTTTTGAGCAGATTTCCATTTTAAAATGATTCTAATACAAAACAACATACCAGTCAACATTTCATGATCTCAACAAATTTGTTTCAAATCCAAAATAAGGATGCAAGTAATTTATGAGCATAATTTTTTAATTAGAATGAGCAGAATACAAAGAAATCAACGATTAACACATACAAAACAGAATTTTGAGCATAATTTCCAAAGCAGAATATGAACATATAACTCATTAACATGAGCAGAATACTTAAATCCGAAATCAATATGAGCAGAACCATACAAATCAACTTTCAACACATTCAAAAAGGAATCATACACAAATTTTAGCAGAAATATTTAA
>JASCZI010091123.1:17580-39440 GCA_036250425.1 Stylosanthes scabra | reverse complement strand
TTTACGGTCACGCAATAATACCGACGGCCTGACCGTCGATAATAGTAATTTACCGACGGCTTGGCCGTCTGTACGGCCGTCGGTAATATTGCCGTGTCTTGTAGTGATTTTGATTGTAAAAAATATTCAAATAACATTAATTGAAAGTGTTAACTATCAATTAATTATTAATGTTTAACTAATTTTAACAAATCAAATTCATTTTCTATAAATAAAAAATTATTTTTCTTAATTTATAAGTAATTTTAAAATTCTGAATCTTTCATAAATAGTTTTAATATATTTTTTCTCTAGATTTATTATCTATGTTAAAAATTCCTTAAAATTATGTTTAGTTGGAATGAAATAAATAAAAGAAAAAGCAAGGAAGAAAAAAGAAATACAGTAGAATTGTTGAAGTTTAATTTTTCTTTAATTATTTGGATATAAAAAAATCAACTTCTATTTTAATTTTTTTTACAATAGAAGAGAAATTTATTTAGATAGATATCACTATATTTTTAATTTAGTGAAAAACTATTATCGAATTATCAGATAGTTTATTATTATTATTAAATTATTATAGAAAGTAAATATTTTTAATATTTAAATCTTTTATTTTATTAGACAAATTAATATCTACATAAATTTACGTGTTTATCTATAGAGACTAATTTAATTATTTTAAAAACACTTATAATTTTATGAAATAATTATATAAATTAATTTGTTAAGGATGATGAGGAGTGTGAATCATGGTTTGGGAACGACTAATCAAACCCACAATGAATGTGTTTAATTTAGTATGCCTATGACTTAAAAATTCTTCTACAGGCCTAACGTGCATTGGTAACACGACAACATTATATTAGTTAGTTCGGGAATGGATCATCTTATTTTTTTTTTCTTAAGTGTTGTTGTTATTGTAAAGTGTGATCTCCCACTTTATATTTTTTAAGTGAGACTAAAAAAAAATATATGAAAAAAATATTTAATGATAAAATATGACTTTTGACAAAAATTTAAAAGATAAAAAATTAAAAATCCATTCCCAACTAATTAGCAGTAAAAAATTAATACCATTCCATCTAAATAGGAAAGTATAGGTAATCAATAATTTTCAAACCAACAAATTAGCCAACAAAAACCAAAACATCCATAACCACTATTAATAGAACGTCCATAATAAAAGTTATAGAATATCCGAAACCTAAAGTAACTATAAATTAACTTTAGAAACAGAACATCCGAAACCTAGAAACAGAACATCTAAAACCTAAAAAAATAGAATATCAAATTCAAATTATTAACTGATATTGGCTAAATTTTTATTGGTTACCTAGTATTGCTCCATCTAAATTTATAAATATGATTTACCAATGTCAACGAACATATAATTTAACATAACTGGAACTTGTACTTGCATGACAAGTTATTTTAGATTAAAATGTTAGATATGAACACGTGTTAAGAGAATTTAATTATCAATTAAATAGATTTACCAAATTCGAAGGAAGTTGTTTTTTACTAAAATACAGAAGTGCTTTAAATATAGGAAAAGTATATGGAGTAAATAATTTAGAAAACCCACGGAACACATGAGTTTTGATGTAACAAACAAACTCTTTTTTTGTTTGTCAATGTCGCCTCTTCCTCCTCATTCTTTTCATCTTCTTCTTCGTTTTCGCCTGTGTCCACCCGTGCGCCGTTGCTTCTTCTTTGTGAAGAAGCCGCTGTCACCCGCAGTCTAATTGTGCCCCGTGGACCACTAGAGTCTTTTTTTCACCTCGTCACAGAATCTCGTCGATTTTGCTTTTTTTTTTTGTTGAACTCTGGAAACTCGAGAATCAGAATCGAATAACCTAGAGATCCTCCTCCATTACCTCCGACACCGAAAATCCCGAGATAATCTTCGAGAATCGCGCGCGTAGTTAAACTCGGATATTTGAGCTTCATCGAAGCTGCGAAAACACCGTCGTACATCGATTTTCCAGCTACACCGTAACCGCTCGTTAGCTTTTATGGTAAAGTCGTCGTCGCATCTCCGAACTCCATATCTACGACGAGGTTTGGTTCTTGAAGCTTCGTCTCTTCTCTTCCTCACTGTATTGTTATTGTTGTGGTGGTGGTGCTGCTGCAGTTGGTGATAGTGGTGATGGTGAGGTTACGGATGATAATTCTATTTTGTTTTGGATGATAACTTAAATCTGTTTCTAATGATAATTGTGTTGGTTAGGTTTCAGGGTTACAGATTATAATTGTATTCTGTTTCGGATGATAACTTGTATCTATTTCGGACGTAATTTTTTTGAGTTTCGGATGATAATTTTGGTCAGTTTTAGATAATAACTTTTTTCTGAATTTATTGGTTCCCTAATATTAACTCCGTAACATTGTTCTTAAATATATTCATATATTATTATGTGTACATATAGCATTATCGAAAAAGAAAATATATGACGAAGTGATCGTAAGTTTCTTTTTAGAAAGATAATGACTCTTTGTCTCTCTATATATATAGAAGATATCAAGTTGGTTATAATGCCGCAATTGCAATAGTATAATATTCTTCTCTATCTCTCATAATCTCTATAGACCTGATTTTATCAATGGGGGAAGTTAAAGTTAAAATCATTTCTAAAGAAGACATTAAGCCTTCTTCTCCCACACCTTCTCACCTAAGAACCTATAAGTATTCCATTTTGGATGAATTTCTTCCCATTAGTCATACTCCTATCATTTTATTCTATGCATCAAGCAATCCCTTTGAATTTCCAACGAGATTAGAATCACTTAAACAATCATTATCTGAGACATTAACAAAACTCTACCCTTTTGGTGGCAAGATCAAAGATGATTTGTCTATTGATTGCAATGATGAAGGTGCTAATTTTGTAGTAGCAAAAGTGAATTGTCCTATTACAAAGTTTCTAAGCAATCCTGACTTGATATCATTGCACAAGTTTCTTCCAGTTTCCTTCTTCCATGAAATATCAATAGGAGATCATGTGACTAACATTCAAGTCAATGTCTTCGAGTGCGGCGAAATCGCCATCGGATTTTGTATTTCAATAATCTTAGTTGAAACTAGGTTTAAAGATGGTATAGAAGCTTGGGTTATCTTGGATGAGAAGAAAATGAATATTTTGAGGTCAAGCACTGAATTATTCACTTATGCAACTCTTGATCCAACTCCTTTGGCAATGGCATCTAACTCAAGATTATAGGCATGTTGTAGTTATAGAATCAACTCATTCTCTTCTTTATTTAGCTATTAAATAAAAGTTGGAACTTATATGGTAGGACTACCACATCTTATTCAGATAATAAGAAGAGAATGAATTGGCTAAGAATTACAAAGAAAAAAAGATAAGTGTGTACTATGTATCTTTTATTTATATATATGAAAAAGTTTTTTATATAAAAGCATTTTTCATGTATGTCAAGAATTACTTAAGAAAAATTATTAGTGTGTTTCATGTATTACTCAAAACATATTGTAATTCTCGTAATGTGTGGGGTATATGATTATTAAGCTCCATGTGTTATAAAGTAAAGAAAAATGAACCAATTTGATGTTTAAAGTGTTTGTTTTTTCTATTATGAATAATTTTCACAATGAAGATGTTTTATGTGCATAGAATCAATAACACTAACTAGTTTTACTTAAAAAATTAATAAAAATAAAATAAATACTTCACATAATAGTCATCGAAACACATTAAAACAAATCCAACAAATAGTGACGGTTTATTAGCTGGGGTTAAATAAATCGCCGTTAATGGACAATATCGTCGGTTTTTGCAACAATTTATCATATTTAGTGGCAACTTAAAAAAATCGCCGTAAAATTGATGAGTTTAGCGGCGGTTAAAATTGCGACAACGATATTCCATTTATTTAATTTTACCCTACTATTAATATAACCATTAATAATTCTACTAACTTCTGGTAGAGATATGACACTTGAAAAGAATGAAATTATTATAATTAATGGTTAAATAAAAAAATATGCTATCAGTATATGATTACATTTAAAAAGCAGGTGAGGATCGAGATAAGTAGGAAAAAGATAGGCATCCATATTTTTTTAAAAAATCAAGTTTCAATTAAATGATTAATAGCATAGAATTTTACTATCTAAAAACCAATTTAATTAAAATTTCTCTACATATGATTTGTACATGTACTTTGTAGCAGAACTCGGGCTCCATATGAGGCTGAGTCGGAGATGCAATATTCATGCAAGTGGAAGCCTATTATTGTCTTTAGGGTTGGCATCCTTCATATATAGTTCATAGAAAGTAGTGACAGATTAAAGTGACAATTTAGTCCTTAAAAAATTTTGCATCAAATAATCCATTTTTACAAATATTAACCTATAATTCTTTTTTGTATCATATAAAAAATAATAAACAAAAATATGTTTAATATTTACAAAACATTGAAATGAAAAATAATATTTTTAAATTAATATAGTTTTTGATCTGTTAATCATATTATTAAAAATTTGAATAATATATTTATATTTTATATATCTAAATATATTAATAATATTTTTATGTATTATTTTTATTCACTATAAAAATTTTCTGAATCCGTCACTTCGTACCCATTATCAGTATCAACATTAGGTGATTTTTGGTGAAACAAACATTAAGGAGTTATTTGGTAATGTAATTCTTCAGAAATAGAATTTTCCATTGCTAGATTTCTAATGTACTAAGTTGTCATTTACTCTTATGATTATTATATTGTGTGATTCACCCTTTGAAAAATGATAAAAAAAAAAAAAATGCATGTTAATTTAATGTACGAGAAAACCATACAAATACAATTTATTTATTAACTTTATGATTAATTTAAGAGTGAGAATTTTTTCTCCACTTCCAATTTTTTGGAATAAATATTTTCATCTAAAAGTCACTTGTATCCATAGGTCTCAGTTTTTATCATCAATAACGAAAAATGAATCAATTATAATATCTATAAAAAAAATATTTAATCAATCAATTATATTTTTTTAAAAAAAGTCAAAGTTTATCCAAATTTTTTAGTGATGCACTAAGCACATCTCACTCTAACAAGTGATGATGATAACTTGATCCCAACCTGCCATTTGCCAAATGCCAATGGTACCAGGAAATGCTATTTGTGCAAAGCCAAAGCTTTGTATATATAAACAAATTGTGATTGAGATTTATTTTGTTTAATATCATAACCCTATTATGATATGCAGATATATATTCTTACATCAATTGATACAAATCCAAGACCTACCACGTCATATTGATATTATTGAATCATATAATGTTATGAAGTTGATCTCTGTTAATTACTATTAGTCTCTTTCTTTCTTTCTTTCTTTCTCTCTTTCTTTTTCAGATACACCAAAGTTCCATTCGGATTTTACAAAGTTTAATGCAAATATGCAATGATATCATTTTCTAATAAAATGCCAAATCAAGTGGCAGAGCACCTTAGTATGATAAGATTCTCTTCTTGTTTTTTTTTGTTGTGCACCAGAATATTCACCAAATCGAAAGTCTAATGACTAATCCTTCGAGAACTATAGAGCAAAGTGGGTGACTCTCTTAAACAAACAAATTCCATTATAATCGAATCCGAGAAAGATCGTTAAGGAGCACGGGCCATCTTCTTGTTCTAGTATAATCACTACTCATTACAATAATGACGAGTCAAAACTTGTTGCTCTTCTTCCATCTATAAATAAGATTACACATGTTGCAACATTTTCTCACATAATTCATTCAATAGAAGCCATAGAAAAAGAAGAAAAAGAAAAATGAAATTTGAAGTAGAAATCATTGGTAGAGAAGACATTAGGCCTTCTTCTTCAACACGCTTTCACCTAAGAATCTTCAAACTCTCCCTTTTGGATCAGCTCATTCCTGCTCCATATGCTCCTATAATCCTATTCTACACCTCACAAAATGACACAAATACCCTCTTTGAAGTCCTCAAGAAGATAGAATCGCTGAAACAATCTTTGTCTGAGACGCTTACGCAATTCTATCCTCTTGGTGGCAAGATCAAAGACGAACTTTCCATCGATTGCAATGACGAAGGTGCTAATTTCGTAGTAGCGAAAGTAAAGTGTGATCTTTCTAAGTTTCTAAGTCACCCCAATTTGACCCTTTTGCACAAGTTCCTTCCTAGTGATGATGAACTTGTTTCTAAAGAATCAAAATTTGGAACCTATGTCACCAACATCCAAGTGAATGTGTTTCAATGTGGTGGAATTGCCATTGGAACATGCATTTCACATAGGATCATAGATGGTGTTGCATTAGCCACATTCCTAAAGTGTTGGAGTGAAAGAGCAAGAGGCTGCAAACACTTGATGACACAACCAAAGTTCATAGCCTCTTCTCTTTTTCCCACAAATAGTTTATGGCTTAGAGACTTATCAATGGGAATGTGGGGTTCCTTGTTCAAGCAAGGAAGGTGTGTAACAAAGAGGTTTTTGTTCACAAACAAGGCTATATCCACCCTCAAGGCTCAAATATCCGAAAAATATTGCTACGATGCAGCACATGATTCGCCTACGCGGTTGGAGATTGTTTCTGCATTCTTGTGGAAGTGTCTAATGGTGGCTTCCAGATCGCAATTTGAAGTGCAAAGGTTTTCTTTTGTGACTCATTTGGTGAACCTGCGGCGGAGACTGGATGAAGCGCTTTGTCCTGATCACACCATGGGCAACCTTGTTTGGTTAGTTTCTGCTAAGCATTTCAGCAAACACGAGATGAACATGGATGACTTGGCGTGCAAGCTAAGGAACGCAATATCAAGAATCGATAAGGATTTCGTCGACGAATTGCAAGGCGAAAAAGGGATCTCGGTCATGAAAGATTCGCTCCGGGAAATATGCGAGTTAAGATCAAGGAATGAAATGGAACATTTTGGGTTTAGTAGTTGGTGCAATCTTGGATTCTATGAAGCTGATTTTGGGTGGGGAAAACCAACATGGGTAAGTTGTGTTCCATCAAATGGTCCTGTGTTTATGAATCTCATCATTTTGGTTGATACAAAGTTAAGAGATGGCATTGAAGCTTGGGTTACATTGGATGAACATGACATGAATCATTTGATTTCAAACCCTGAGATCCTCAACTTTGCAACTTTGGATCCAAGTCCTTTGGCCAAAGATAATAAGTTGTTTCCATGAAAAGAAATATAATTTCAAATAATAAAAAAACAGATTAGCATGCCTTCTTCAATATTTGAACTATGAACTTTGATGCAAAGAATGATTGTTCAACTCGACCGTTAACAATTACTCCCCATGGACCACACGGTCCCTAATTAACGGTCCCTAATTAAAAAATACAGCATTTTCAACTCCTATTTTTTATTTGTGTGACTTTCCGACCCCTGTTATTTAACTCGTGAGACTTTTCAGCCCCTCATAAATAGATGTTGAAAACTCTCATGAATTAAAAAACAAGGACTGATAAGGGTGGTTTTCTTGTCAGAATCCTCGTTGTCTTTTGAAGTAATTGTGAAAGGCCATTGTGATATTTTCCTCTTGATTCAATCTTCAAGTGAGATATAGCAATGCTTATTGATTAGTTACTTATAATTTTTAACTTAGAATATCGAACTGCTTCAAATATTTGCAACTTAATCATGTAACTGAGATTAATTAACAATTAGTTGCATTCATTGTCCTATATAAAAGAATATACCTTATATTATGATCATTTTTCTTCCCATCTTTTCTTAACCTGTAAAATAATTAAGCATCTGTCGATAGGGAGAAATTTATAGTTAAAAAGTAAATCATTATATAATTTAAATAATATATATATAAAAAAAAAAAGAATTAAGATTTGCATATAACTAAAGGAAGGGTTAAGAAGAATTATAAACAAAGGCATGCTGGAAATGTTTGAAGTTCTTTCTATAACTACAACTCAACAATTTCATCTTCCCTGCATTCACCAACATCAATCACCAAAGTTCCTTTCTTCTTTGTCTGTCTCACCCTGCAACAATTCCTTCTTGGAGACTGCTCAAAACAACAAACAAGAACAAACACATTTCAGTCATCAACTTGGAAGAGTTCTGTATGCTAGTGTTTTTAATTTATAATATCTAAAAATCATTTTTAAAAAAAATAAGGAAAAAGTGAGGTAAATGTTTATGAATAATGTCATAAATGTTGTGTGTTGTAATAACAAGAAAGTAATTCTTGGATAAGAGGAGTTTGAAGTTTTACCTTGTCCCACAAATGCGGGTCGGGTTTCTTATAAACCTCTACTATTTTGATTTTGGTCGGATCCTCCATTTTCCATTTGCAAGCTGGGTTGGACTGAGTCCGAACATACCAGCTCGCAGTCTGATTAGCATCCTTGTCATATGCTGCATTGGACAAGTAGTAAACAAATGGTTTCTGGCAAACGTTCCGGCTAACTGGGCGCGTGTTGAACGGATATGCGGTGTAATCGGCCCGCTTGTACCAATTTAGGAAGGTTCTCGCAGGCATTTCCATCTCCCGGGCCGAGAAAATGCCCCGAAAAATTTGAACCGCGTAGCCCCAAGACACGGATATGGTCCAAGTCCGGGTCTTGTCGTAGCAAATGGATTGCTGCATGAGCCCGGCCGGGTCGAGTTGCATGGGCACCTTGAGCCGCTTTAGGGCTTGGACTCGGGTCACGTTCGGAAAAATGGGCTCCACTATGTCCAAATGATGGAGGGACACAAATGGAGTAACAGGATGGGCTGCTAGGAGCCCAAATAGATTGCCGTACACATCAAACTACTCAAAACAAAAACAAAATAAGCCAAGTCAAATAATGATAAAACCCAAAATTAGGGCAACAATAACACATAGTAAATGTAAATTTTTTTTTATATTATCATGGTGTGACTTTTGAGGTAATTATTTAAAACATTATAGTGAATTAAACTTCAAAATGGACATACAAACATATATAATTGTTTATAGATAAATACTATAAAAAATTAAAAAGAAAAAAATATCCATAAAGTTTAAATAGTAGAAGATGAGTTCCAATCCGGCGAAAGAAATGGAGAAATTTCAGAGATAAAGTAATGAAAAGCTGGATTCAGACAACAAAAACGTGTATTCTATTATGTCTAACACGTAATGATGTAACTGGAGCGGTGGCAACTTGGGAAGACTTTTATTCATTGCATTCCAATTTCCAACTACAAAATATATATAGATTAAACACAATTTTTGTCACATAAAATTAATTTTAGAGTATCATCATGATATGATATCACTTTTTAAAAAAAAATAATATATATATAAATACTCGTTACTTCAAGACACGTCATGGATTAAAAATAGGTATGCACAAGGGATTTAATTGTCTCAAAATAAAAAATAAATGAACACAAGACTCCCCAAGCCGAGAGGTTAAAGACTAAAATATTCTTCTCTTCCATAAAAATTGCACTATTAGAAACTGAGACTTAAGAGATCGAGGTATTTATTTATTATTTAATCAGACTCAAGAAGGGTTTAGTAATGATGGAGGGTTAGTGTAGCTTAGATTTCTACGGTGGGAGTGTGACGTGCCTTATAGGATGTGACAAGTGTTATGATGTTTAAATCTATGTCCCTTCACATAACATTATTAATTAGGGTTTGGGACCATTCCAACAAACACACCCCACACTCAAACTATCTTTACACTTAACACCTGGATCCTATGTGCAATTACATATTCCCCACACTATGAACTTTTTATTTACTACTATACTATGATTAAGACCTATTTTGAATATGACTTAATTATGTAATTTTAATTTGTATTATCAAATTAGTTATCATATATATTTGTGTATATTTAATTCATAAATTTTCAATATTTATTTTGCATTTACACCTAATATAGTTTGATTTTATAATTACATTAAAAAAAAAAAAAGAAAACATAAAAGCAACTCTACATCAAACCTAAATCATGATTTCGTTTAGATGTATATATATATTTTTAATATATTAGTTTATTTAAATGGATGGTAACTATTAAAAATTGAAATTTAAAATATTTTTTTAAGACAAAGCAAATTGAAAACCAGCTGAAAGTAAAGGAAAGGTAGGAGTAGCCAACAAATTTTATTAATTTTTATTAATTGACTCATTGAGTCGGTGGAGATATAGCTGTAAGCATGAAACCCTAGATGTGGTGGTGACCTATTTTGCTTTCAGAAATAAAGTCAAATTATTGGAGACTAGACTTGAAGTTTTTTTTTCTTTTTAATTATTTTTTTTAATCTAAAAGAGACTAGAATCTTGAAGATCATCATAGTTAAAAAATAATACAATATCTCATCTACCAATTAAAAATAAATAATTTTGGTAAATTAGTTAAATTCAGCACCACATTCTTTTTCTGGTAGAAAATTGAGAATTCTACCAAATTTAGTTTGTAGCAGTAGCAATAAATGATGTTATTAAATATTAACTATTTTTGGGCACATGAAAAGCATAATGTATTATTTTATCCAAGGTTACCAATTTATGAATTTATGAGCAATCACCAGCTATACCTTTTTTTCTTTATTAGGCTTTTCTGGATCTATTGGCCTCAATAACAGGGAAGGGATTTTTTATATATAAAAAAATTCTTGATATTATACACTAATCATTAAATTAATCTCTTCCTCTAAAATTCATCCACATCATAGACAAAACCCTAGGGAACTTCATTCCACAAATACATAAAAAAAAATTAAAAAATAATTATTTTTTAAATGTGACACAAATCATACCAAGGAGACCTTAAAAAGAATCCTTAGATTTAATTAGGTTACCTATATTAAAGTAATATTTTTTCTTTTAGTGATATATTACCTGTTTTTGACCTAAATCATTATTATTCCAATTAATAATGCCCCCCACCCCCCCCACCCCCCTACCCCCATTGATTCAACAAAAATCCCACTAAAAACAATATCTCTTATTTTAATTATAAAATGAGATCTCACATGACCCAAAAAAAAATTTAAAACAAGTGGGGGAAACCTAAGGAAGCTTTCCTAACTTTACTAAATTTTTAATGAGCCCCAGAAAATTCTCCCACCTTTCCTTTTGTTCATTTTACTAATTTTGTTCCACACCACTTCCAATAAATTTCTCCAAAACCATCATTGGTTGACCAAGTCAACATGAAAAGTCTTCAAACAATTTGCCATTTTTTCCTTTTAACAATCTCTAATCACCTCCATTTTCTACACTTCCTCTAAAAACCAAATACAAAAGACAAAATCACACTCTAAAAAACAACACAAATTTTAAACCTCTAAACTATCTATCTATCTATATATATTCATTGTCCCTAAATTCTAGTATTCTTCCACTCCAAAATCCACACTTTACTTTCTTCCTATTAAGATCTTATTGAGCGTCTAAGACCATGTTTGGCTAGCTAAAAAAATATACACATTAGAAGACACAAATCTACTTTAAACAAGACAAATACACATAATTTCTTTTTTCTGTCAATACCATCTCAATGTTCCTATATTCTATAATTTTTAACCTATAATTTTAACCGTTGATTGTTGATTGTAATTTAACCGTTAATTAAAAACAATAGCTAAAAATATTAGAACATCCGCGACTGATATACTTGAAACTTTTCCTATTCTATATCCTATAAAATTTAGCTGACCCAATCTAATGCCTAATTGAATTCACTTTTTGATGTTAATGTAACATATCTCAAACATAAAAAAAAAAAAAAAAAGAAGATTCCAGAGACAAACCTGATGAAAGCCTCTTTCCTTGGTGAGAGGAACACCAAGCTCAGCCATACAAGCTTGAATCCTATCATCAGAGCCATACAAACCAGGGTACCTCTGAATACACCTATCTTGAATCTTCTCCAATGCCAATGCCAAAGGGTAACTAATTGCAAATCCACCACCTCCATATGCCATGTTATATGAGAAATAAATGTTCTGCAAATGGCTCTCAGAGTTACTCCCAATGTAATAATACTGATTGTGATCATATTTCTGCAACACTTTCACCAAATTCTCTGTCACAAAAACTGTGTCATCATCTCCCATCACAAACCACCTCACATTCTTCAATCCAAGCCTCAGCGTCTCTGAAACTATCCTTGAGATCCTTATGGCTGATCTGTGACCCTTTGGGTTCTTGTAATTGAACTTTGAAGTGTCTTCAGAGATCTTCAACTGTGGCAAGAGATTCTTCTCATCATCACTTGCATCACTCTTCACTTTCTCTTCTAGCCACACTATTCCTCTCATCTGATTTGGCTTCCACCATAGCTTTATGTACTCTTTTCTCTTCTTCCAAAGCTTTGCTGAGGCTCCAATCCCAAACACTATGTGGGAAATGTTTGTCTCTTCAAAAGTTTTAACCTTTGTTGAAACAATTTCTGCTTCTTCTTCTTCTTGAGATTCTGAAGTTGCTGTTGCTATTGCTGTTGTCGCTGAAGTGTGGCTAATTGAAACGTGGTGTGTTTGGCCACAGTCATAAGAATTGGTAACGAATCTAAGAGAGTAACAAAGGTAAGAGATTGTGATCAAGAGAAGAATGAAAGCCATTAACTTTGACAAGCTCCATGAAGAAGAATATATGTGTTCTAGATCTTTGTGATTGTTCTTCATGATAGACATGGTGAACTTTGCAGAACCACAAAAGCTATATAGCAATATTTTGAATCATCATAAGAATTTTTCTTTACCCAGAAATGTATAAGAACCCCATCACAGAAAAAGTGATGAACCCAAGATGAGATTTTAGTAAAGTTTGTTTCTTTTTGATAACGTTGCAAGAGTTTCACAAGGAAACAAAAAAGGGTAGCTGAAAATATGAAAACTAAAAAAAAAGAATGAAAGAGAAGGTTAAAAAAGAAAAAAAAAAAAATCTTTGAGGTGAAGTCAAGTGAAACTGAACAAAAACAACTTATGATGATGATGTTGCAAGTATGCAACTATATGTGGTTCCTTTATTTTGCAGTGTTTAGAGATTAGAGAATCTGTTTTTTTTTTTTTTCTTATTTTTATATAAATAAGAACACAGTTAGATACTCTTTTAGATTTAGTTGGAAAAAAAATATTTTTTTTCTCTCACTTTTTCTCTTGCCGTTCGGTGCTAATGTGATATGGGTTGCAATGGACATGTGTTTACTCATAAAAACAACACATTCCATGGAAAAAAGAATAGTATGAAAATTTACGTGTGGTAAATTTAACAAAAAATTATTATTTTAAAATTATTAAATAATAATTTAATTAAATATATTAAATTATCTAACAAAATAACTTTATATAAGATTAATTTAATTGAGTATTAACTGAAAAATAAATCGAAAAAAGATTGAAACAAAATAAAGGGATGGATTTTTTTCTGTATTTTTCACTCAAAAGCAAAAAATTAATTATTTTATTTTTTAATTTTATTTATATATGAAACTCAATTATCAAAATTAGTCATTATGTATTTATGTATATAGTTTAATTTATTTAAAATAAAAAAATATAAAGAGCTACCTATACATAGATTCAGTGGGATTCCAAAAAAAAAAAATACAAACCCTAATTTCAAAATACACATACAAACACAGAGAAGGAAGATGAAGGCACTGGCGGGACAGGGTGCCGCCGCCGTCATCGTGAAGAGAGACAAGGAAAACAAAGTAAGGGAGCCTGAAAGGAAAAAGGCAGAGCCATGGAAGGATGCGACGCGAAGGGGGAAAGGTTTGCACCACCATGTCGTCGCTAGGTTTCACCATCATCGACGTCGTCGTCACCTTCGTCATCCCGTCTTTGTCGCCGTCATTGATTTGCACAGATCGCGTCGGGCTTCACCATCATCGACGCCGTCGTCACCTTTGTCATCCTGTCGCTGTCGACGTCCCTAATTCGCGCAAATCGCGTGGTTCCGGCGACCTGTCAGCGGTTGTCCTCAGCCACAGATTCTTGTGGTGCTGGTGTCGTTGTTATGTTGCAGTTGTGGTACAGGTGGTGGTGGTGGTGGTGATGGTGAGGTTACAAAAAATAACTGTATTCTGTTTTGGATGATAAGTTGAATCAGTTTTGGATGATAATTATATTGGTGGGAATTTAGAGTTTATGGTTATGGATGATAATTGTATTCTGTTTCGGATGATAACTTTATCTATTTCAAATGATAACGCTTTTTAATTTCGGATGATAACTTTGATCAGTTTTGGATGATAATTCCTAATTTAATTTATTTGCTCCCTAATAACTTTTTAATATTTGTTCCGTAACACTACTCATTCAAAATATATATTTTATGAGTGAATGATATTAGTGTGACTCCAGTATAAATAATTTTTTTTAATATTAAGTTCTACTTTATTTTACAAGATAAAACATGTATCAGGTTCGTTACATGCGTATGATAATTGGATTTCTTCTTATCCTTCAAACTGGTAGTCTAAAATAAATAAAAATCTGAAAAAGTGATTCTACAACAAAAAAACATACATTTTTAGCTAATATATTAAAACCAAAAATTATTTTTAAAAAAATCAATATCACAGTTTGAATCGGTTATAAATATTTTTTTCATGTTAATCTACATGAACATCATATAACTTATTTCCGATTGGTGTTTAAAATTCTCGACCCATAAAATATCGAAGAGAAAATATAGAATATAACAAAAGAAAAATTCAATACAAACAAAACTCAAACAACAAAAAAAACACAAATAAACACTCAAATTAGAGCACTACACTTCTAGCAAACAATCTTCTCATGTATTATTTTCAATCTCAACTCAGAATACCCACTGTATACTCCAACATTTCATATAACTTGTTGCAATTTGAATTGAAATTTCATTTATAATTTGAAAGTTACACTTTTTTTTAATAAATAATGTCACTATTTTACTCGATGTGAAAATTCAACATAAGAAATATTTATTGGAGCCTTTCTGATCGATTTTTCAATGACATCATATGTGCTACACTCTTAGGTGTTCAAGCAAATCCTTGGAGGAAGGAAGCATTAGCTAGTTACAATAATTTAAAGCTTCAATTTATATCAAATTTGTATATGCTTTCCTAACACAAATAATAAGTGATTTGGATTATTTAAGTGTTTAGTCTTAAATTTGAATCCTAAGACGATATATATGTAAAAGAGAATGTGATTATATCTAACCTTCCAAAATAAGCACTCGATAAAACATAAAAAATTAGTTTGGATCTATCAAACTTAGGATATCCTTCATAAAAATTTTTATATCAAATTTATTTGAAATACATGAATTTATATAAAATTAATTTGAGCTAGTCTAGTGTTTAATTAGCTTAATTTATTCATCTATTTAAATAATTATTATTTTGGTTTAAATTGTATTTTATATATCTAATAATTTATTAACTAACATCACATTATTAAATAAAGTTTAAATTTGTGACTAATTAGATATAAGAAAACCTTGATATGGTTAAATGTTGTGCACTCATAAAAAGAAGAGCATGAATTGATGAAATGGCAAGTGCCGTTTTCTTATGTCCATTGCTTTGAAATATTAAACAACATCAATCAATCAATTTAATTTAACTTAAGCCAAGACGTGAAGCAATAATAGTACCAATGGCTCTGGATCCTAGAAAGGAAAATTTAAATAAGTGTTTAGCTATAAGATGCAGGTTATTATTAATAATAAACGCATAATAAATACCCTAAAAACTTAAGGTTTACATATTTTTTCATAAAAATTTCCTTAATTAGTGACGTTTTCATATGCTTTCAAGACATATGTTACCTAAATTCTTTAAATAATCAATTATCAATTCAAGTATAATTGCATTTTAACAATAACGCGTGAATTGATTAAATGATTAATTCTTTTCAAATAATATCGGAGATTAAATCGTATTTTATTTATATATATATTGCAAATTTTCTTTTAATTGTCCATGGTATCCCTCATTCTGATAGATTGAGGACTAATTTATCGCGAATCTGAGCTTCATTTAAAGGTCTACCACTGACTAATGAGTTGCTGCATGTAAGCTAATCACTAGACCAACCTAAGTTGGTTTATATATATCTCAATTTAGTAATCATCAAGAAATTCTTAAAGATATAATTGAATAAGAGACAAGTTAATATTCAAATAATTAATATCAATTATACTGACATACTGTTCTCTTATTCAAATATATCTTGAAGGATTTCAAAAACTTGTGGCCATGGTGAAAAAGATAAGTTAATGTGATTAGTAATTAGTACTTGCTTGAAGTATGTATTCAACTAACATTATCATTGATTTTGTGGAGTCTTGATAGAAACTGAATATGAAGTTGCACTATCCTGTGGAACGAGAAGTGAACTCATCAATGCTAATAAGACTCTAAACTTACTTAAAATTAATGGTGTTTAAGGGGTTTATTTAATTCTTTTATTGTGAGATTGTGGTTGGTGGTCTTCCACTTCAACATTTTATTTCTTCACATGCTAATTTTAGAAATAAAAAATGGTGTTATAGCGTGAGCTACTCCACTTTCAAGGTCAAATGCAAAGGACAAAAATTGTTAGTGGATATATGAATTAGTTCCCACAATATAGTCAAGTAATCAAGGTGATTAATTTATATGAAATATGAAGTTAGTACATTGCAAGCAAGACAAAATTAACACTTCTCTGTTTTGATGGAGATACATTTTAGCATATATTTTTATATATTATTATTGCCTATGTTGTGGTAAAGAATTAAAAGGATGAATACATGAAAATTCATTCTTATATATATATATATATATATATATATATATATATTATATAAGAAAATGTGTTATTTTGTTTTTAATAATTTTTTAAAATAAAATTTGCATATATTTTTTCATTCTATTAAGTAAACACCTCTTTATTATAGAATTTTTTCGTAATATTAATACTTAACATTTTTTATATTATTAACATTTTTTTCATATCTACTTTTTTTTCTTTTATTTTCAATGAAAATTACTCAAATGGGTATTATAACAAGTCAATACTTAAAAATTCATTTGAGTTACTTGAAAATACTTTTAAGGTTGTGTTTGTTTCTGATGTATAGGACATTGAGATATGAATACTGATGAACATAAACATATTTGGTGACAGAGACATGGATACTGGACACATTATCTCTGGCCCAATTTTCATTATTTCTGTGTCCATTTTTGAACGAAGGACAATGATAGACACAGAATTTAGAAGGATAAACATATTATTTTTAATAAAATTTTTTCTCTTTTTATCCATAAAACTTTTTTATTATTTCATCATTATCTTTTTTAAAATGATAAAAATGTGTTTTACATTAAATTTTAGCTTTATTCACGTGTGTCCTTTCCATTATCACTAAATATATTACAAAAATATTAAATTTTAGTATCTTATTTTGTAGTGTCTTGTCCTGTTTAATTCTTGTAAACAAACGCAGCATTATATATTTCATTTTAACAGAAGCATATTCAAACATATATAGTTTGGGGATTGCTTCATTCCATTTAATTTGAAGAAGTAAAATTGCCATGGAAACTTTAGTAGTTTTCCAAGTGATTATTAAGCAAAATCTTGTAAACTTGGACATACACATAACATATCCATGACTTAGAAAATGATATTTGTTGTTTGTTGTAAGCCAAATTTCCAATTGTGTTTCAGTTTTTTATTTCCTATTTCTTATTCTATATCTTATGATTTATAGGTGTTTGTTGCATCCATATCTCTTTTTATGCTCTGAGCATTTCACTTCCCTTCATTCTCAAGTATGGAAAAAGAAGTAGAAGAAGAATACTTTGTGTTATTATTTATTAATTCAATATATTTTTTTAAAAATATCAAAATCAGTTTGTATACTTGTTATTATATTGTAGCTATATGGTGTAGTTATTCAATCAAATCTCATTATTTGTAATTAACATAATTTAATCTAGGCCCCATATATCCTTTTTATCACATAATAATATCAATCTAAGCAAGTGAAGTAGATGGATAGAAATAGAATCAAAATTTATATAATTCTAATTCTGATTGACAATAATTATGGAGATATTTTAACAAATAATATAATAATAATAATAATAATAAGCAATTGATTGATTGAAAATCTCATTTTTTGTATAAGGACTAAATATTAATTTAATTATAGGTTTAAGGAATAATTTTATATTTTTAATATCAAATTACTATTAGTGATATTTATAGTTAATTTTTTTTGTTTTGGTAAATACTTTATAGTTAATTTGTTGCTTATTCTTGTCTTACTTTGCAAGAAAGAAAAAAAAAAGAGAAAAAAAAAAAAAGAAAATCACTTTGACACATTTTCTGAGTGATTCAACTGCACTTCAACTTTCAACCTTGAGCTTGCTGAAGGTGGGTGCAAATTTTATTTTTTTGAATTTTTTTAAAAAATATTTTCTTTTTCCGATTTCTCGCTGTTTGGTTCCTCATCAGAAAACGTCATTTTGAGATTGTGTTTTTTTCCCTCTCTTTCGACCGATGCCGAAATCTTAGGGTTTACTAACCTGTTCTATCATTCTGATATAAATTTTGTTTCTTTTTAGATTGTTTCAATGAGATTGAATCTTAGTATGTTAATTATAATGGGAATTGTTGCAACCTAAGAGTACACTCTGCTGAATTGTGTTATTCTTTTTTTTTTTTGAATTTGAATTTGCAGATTTTGAGGTGATTCTGGAGTTGGATTGAAACCATGATCAGTTATCAAGCAATGGATTGTTTTTCTTCTTTGGAATGCTGAATTGCCTGTAGGTTTGAGATACAATGGCTGCTGCTGTTAGGTTTTCCCATTTAAAACGCCTCCAGAGTTCAATCAAGGGTTCTCTGAATGTTGAACTGTGTCAAAATAGTTTGGATATGAACATTGCAAGAATTTCAAGGTTGCCTAGTGATTCACTTAGCAATGTTTATTACAAAAAGGAGTTACAGTCATCTCGAATTTTCGCTAAGAATCAGTTTAGTAGTATTGCTTCTGAATATCGTGCTAAACACAATGCATTAGTTTATCCTAGATTGACCTCTAGCTTTTGTTTCCCGGGTGCTCTTCCTTTTGCTTCGATGAGCCCCGTGTTGAATTGCCGGACATATTCGTCGTCTTTCGGTGGCAAAGGAAGCAGGGATGATAATGGCACAGAAGTTGCTGCTGGTTCTGGTGCTGGTGATGTGAATTCTGGTGATGATTCTGTTGTTGCTGGCGATTTACCTGAGAAGATGAAAGATGCATGGAAGAGTGTGGTAGAGACAGCTAAACATGCTGGAGAAAAGGTTAAAGAAACCTCGGATGAGCTGACTCCGTATGCTCAACAGTTGCTTGATTCGCATCCGTATCTTAACAAGGTGGTTATTCCGGTTGGTAGTACATTAACTGCTACTCTAGTAGCTTGGTTTTTGATGCCTTGGATTTTGAGGAAATTTCACAAATATGCAATGAAAGGTCCAATTTCTCTTATACCTGGAAGCACATCATGGGAAGCAGTTTCTTATGAGAAAAGCTTTTGGGGTGCTATGGAAGACCCAGTGCGATACTTAGTTACCTTCATCACATTATCACAGATGTTAGTGACTCTTAAATTTAGAAACAGTTTTAGTCCTGTTTTTTAATTGAGTCTTTGTATTAAAATTTCAACTTTCACTTAATGACAATGGGCTTTGATTTCCAGTGGTGCAATGGTAGCTCCAACAACTATAACGTCGCAATATCTTGTGCCAGCTTGGAGGGGTGCAGCGGTTATTTCATTTGTATGGTTTTTGCATAGATGGAAGACAAATGTTTTTCATCGTACCCTGTCCAATCAAGGTTTGCTTGGACTTGACAGGGAGAAATTGCTTACTCTGGATAGACTCTCATCTGTTGGTCTTTTTATGATTGGTATAATGGCTTTGGCTGAGGCTTGTGGTGTGGCTGTGCAGTCTATCGTAACTGTTGGTGGTATCGGAGGTATGTATTCCATAGATATATTTCACAGATTATATCTGTGTATCCTACTAATGAATGGGATAAGCTGATGATGCTTTGTGATTGCAGAATGAGTTGAACTGAGAAAAATATTGCATAACTTGGTTTCATGAAAAAAGACTAATGTATAACTTGCTCTCTGAAGGAGTTTCTTTTCCTGTTTGACAATGTGATCTTTACTTTTGTTCGGCTGAACTGAATGTCTTCTTTACAGCATTGTTTCCTTTTCCAAGTGAATGACGAATGGATGATCTGATTCTGCTCTTTTTTTAACCTTTATACAGGAGTTGCTACTGCTTTTGCCGCAAGAGACATTCTTGGCAATGTTTTCAGTGGTTTATCTATGCAGTTTTCCAGGCCCTTTTCAATAGGAGATACAATAAAAGTATGTTGATCGAATAGGTGCAAATCAATTATCATTTCTTTCTATTTTATTTTGTAGACCTGTGGTCTTATGTAAAACCCTGTGTCTGTGTGCATCCTCTTTACCTAAAACGTGTCTGAGAAATCACACAAATTGCAGGCTGGCTCAGTTGAAGGTCAAGTGGTGGAAATGGGCCTTACTACAACATCACTGCTGAGTACTGAGAAGTTTCCAGTCATAGTGCCAAACTCTTTTTTCTCTAGCCAGGTATCTTCCCTTTTGCCCTTTTTTCCCGGGTTTCTATACATTCCTAGCAATAGTATGTGCATGTCACTCAAATTTATTTGTAATTCTCGTATCCTCCGTTGTGTTAGGAAGATGCCAGGTTTCAGCTTTCTTTTCTCTTTATGGAAAAATGTTCAAATTGTAAT
Organism: Stylosanthes scabra; assembly: GCA_036250425.1. NCBI lineage: Eukaryota > Viridiplantae > Streptophyta > Magnoliopsida > Fabales > Fabaceae > Stylosanthes > Stylosanthes scabra. The sequence continues at coordinate 18,682 of JASCZI010091123.1, read as the reverse complement.
TTATTTTGGTATAGAATTAATCTACATGTACCACTGTACACCTCTATACACCATTTGCCTTCTTCTATTCTGATTTCTGTGTTGAGGTATACTATTTTTGTGCTATACGTAACCATTTCTATGCTATCGTAAGTTGTATTAATGTGTTTTGCGAATTTTTCTGTGCTGATGTTTACATTTTCCGTGTTGTAAATGGAATGTACGGAGGTGTACAGTGGTACATGTAGCATTACCGGCATGCATAATAACTTCATTGCACCAATACTATAAATTATTTTTTCATATTCGGTGCTGTTTTTAGGTCTTTAATATAACAGCAAGGAAACTTCTCCTACAAGCGTAACATTATATGTAAATGTTGAATTCACGCCCCTTGTTCACACATGAAAATTCGCTGCTTCAGTGATCATACTTATAACCTTCTTTTCGATGCATTCTTTGCAGGTTATAGTGAACAAATCTCGTGCTGAATGCCGTGCCATTGTTAGCAAAATCCCTCTGCAAGTTGAGGATTTAAGTAAGATTCCCCAGTTATCTGAGGATATTAAGAGCATGCTAAGATCACATGCAAAGGTGTTCTTGGGAAAAGAGGTTCCTTACTGTTTCTTGTCACGAGTGGAAAGTTCATACGCAGAATTGACTGTTGGATACAACCTCAAACACATGGTACTGCATAAACATATATCCCAGAATCATATCGTCATTTTCTCGGTGAATGGTTTTTGTTCATAAAATGCTTTCAGAAGTGTTCTTCTCAAATGCCTTCTGCCTCTAATTCAACTTTGGTGCATATTATATTTTGATGCGATCTTTTTGTCTCTGATGTATATCTAATTGTTCTCTTTTCTTACAGCGAAAAGATGAGTTATTCGCCGCAGAACAAGATGTTCTCCTGAATGCAGTTCAGGTCATTAAGAATCACGGGGTAGCACTTGGCAGCACCTTACCAGGTTGATTGTTTTTGAAGACTTGATTTCTAAGCTTTACACTAATACAAGGCCTGCATGGATATTAACATACTCTACTTGTGTCTTTGGATAGAACTTTTTACCCCTCTCCTCTTTTGGGTTCAAATTATATACTCCCCGAAACAGATTCAGAA
>JASCZI010091122.1:13752-39485 GCA_036250425.1 Stylosanthes scabra | reverse complement strand
GCATAAAAACACTTTGAAATTGATCTAGAAATCAAGTATAATGACAAGAAGGTTTAGAGCAAGTGTTGTGTTTCAAATGAGCTTCATAAACATGTATTTATAGGCTTACAAACTTAGAGAACCGTTTGGGTGTGAATGGAATCAAATCGTATTGTCAAACTAGCCGTTTTTCTTGTTTTTAGCACATGGGTATCGATCTTCAAGTGTGGGTATCGATACTCATATGACCGTTGAGCCAAAATTTGAAATTTTGGCTCTGAGTATCGATCCTCACACCCTGGGTATCGATACTCACTACGTCGATGCCTGGGTATCGATACTCATGGAGTGGGTATCGATACTCATGCCTCAAAATAGCCCAAAAACATGTTTTCCCTTCAAGAATTGATTCTAACTATGTTTTAATCAATCCCTAAGGTCTTGTATTATTGAAATCAAGTTTCTAAATATATTTGGCTAGCATGATCATAAGAAGTTCTGTCGTAAAACATTTTCTTTTCGAAAACACTTTCTAAAAATATTTTCTAAGTGTGTGTGTGAGAGAGATAGTAATATTTGGTTCTTGACAAAATTATACCTAAGTCCTAAGACTCTAAGAAAATCTTCAACCTTGCGGACTTTGTATTCTTGTTGCAGTTGTTGTTTTGCTTTCAAAGCGAATCCTCAAATCCTTCGATGGTTGTCATCAATTCCATAATGGTTGTCATTCATCAAAACCTAATCATAAAAACTTTCCATACGGTCAACAAAAAAAAATCCATCCTAATACACACAATTTTTTTCTTCTTTATTTCTTCTATTTATTTTCTTATGGTATGCAAACAACACAGCATAAAAATTAAGAACATATGAGGAAAAACAAAATATGATGTAATAAAACAAAATGAAAGAATGAAAGAGAAAGAAGGCACAAATAGTTCTATAAATAGATTGATCTCTTCACTACTTCAATTCACTTTCTTCTTTCCACTTCACACACACACACACTCGGATCTCTCCTTCCTCCTCTTTTCCTATTCCCTTCTTCCCATTCTCCTTTTTTTTTTCTTTCTTTCTTTTTTTTTTTGTATATACTTCTTGCTCTTTCTTCTTCCATTTTTCTAATTAGTATCACTAGCATTACTTTGACTGTAATAGCTAGGTTTCAATAATGGCGGAAACTCCTCCTGCAGTGTTGCCTACTGGATACAGGTTCCACCCAACCGAAGAGGAACTTCTTACTTGCTACCTCAAAAACAAGATTGAGGGAAATGATTCACTCATCAACAACACCATTTCTCAGATTCATCTCTATAGCTTTGATCCTTGGGACTTGCCAGGTTCCTCTACCTATTATTTATTTCTGCTACTATTACATTAAAACTTGCTCAATCCCTTCCTCCTCCTCCTACTATTTTAACAAACTTATTCTTGTGATAGCACAATCGAAGGTTAAATCGGATGATTCAGAATGGTTTTTCTTCAATGAGTTGAAATACACAACGGAGAAGAATAGCAGGTGTGAGAGAAAAACTAATGGCGGATACTGGAAGATTACAGGGAAGGACCGTCAGATTAAGACAACAGGGACAGACAATGTCATAGGTACCAAAAAAACACTTGTTTTCTACAACAATCGGCCAGATAGTGTCAAGACAAATTGGGTTATGCACGAATATCATGCACTTAATCATCAGGTATGTTCTTGTTTGTTGGCTTTATTTGAGGTTGGATTAAAAATTTTGTCTTCTCCAATTTTTTATCTTTATCTTGTTGAACTTGTTATAAAGTGTTCATTTCATTCTCATTCTCATACCATACAATATTTTATCATACATATTTTTTTTTTCATCTTACTTTGTATGTTGTGAGATTAGGGGGAAAATTGAGAATATTCATTTTTCTATACAAACTTAGGGCTTTCGCTTTTAGGATCAGTAAATACTAAATAGCGGTGAGTGGGCGGCGATGGGTGGAGAAATTGGGAATATATTTTTTTTTCAATTGTTTTGTAAGGTGTGTTTTTTTGTCCTTTAATCATTTTTGTGGGAAACCTTACTTTTTATAAGACAAATTAATTTTAAAAGACCTATTTTGTGAAGATTAGCTACTTTGTGTTTTTAGGAAAAATTTTGAAAGAGTGATAATAAAAATTATTTGATTTTTTATATATTTATGTATTGAACAAAAATCTATCTTTTCAATAGCTTCAGAAAATTTATATTTCAAAACTTAACAAAACCTATATCAATTTAATGGTATGGTGTGAATAATGATTAATTATTAATTCCCATTTTCAAGAAGGATTATTAATTACATGCAACATAACCAAGAAGGTAATGACATGGCGTCTGGCTTTTTGGTTTAATGTTAGTCTCGATTTAATGTTAATTTGGATACCATTTAATGCTATTTATTAAGTTAAGTTAATTTGCATTTAATTAGTTTTTTTATAAATGATATATTTTAGGTCAAATTATACACTTAAGTTTTTATAGTTTTAGTAAAATTACAATTAATTCCCTATAATTTAAAAGTTTATAATTAAAAGTTTGTAATTGAGTTTCTGTATTCATAAAAAATTTACAATTTAGTTCCATTTTATGATGTCATGTACATTGATTGAAATTGTAATTTTACAAAAAAATTTATCATATAAATCAAAGAAGTCCACTGAATGCTATAATAAGGGTATAATTGTAATAACACAACATCAAATTTGAATAAGAATTAAATTATAAATTTTTTATGGTGGCTTATACGGTACAGATGTAAATGATAAAGATGTAAGATTTATTAGAAGAATGTGTAGGTTCATATTTGTATATTATTTTTTTTTTTAAAATGTAAGGTGTAAAATTTGTATTATAAAAGAATTTTTTATATCTGTATGAATTTAGATTTATACAGAATAATTTTTTATTTTTTATAAGCATAGAGATTCAATTACAAACTTTTAAATTATAACAATTTAGTTATAATTTCACTGAAATTATAGAAACTTAGTGTATAATTTAACCTATATTTTAATGAGGGATAAAGTTATACTAGTGGAAGTGTTTGTGTAACTTACACTTATTAATAGCCATTAGATTTACATCACTTAAAAGGCTATTAATGCTTTATTAAAAAATAAAATTTTTTCTATTAATTTAATATAAATTTAATGGTTATTAACGGGTGTAAGTAAAAAAACTTACACTAATGTAATTCTATTCTATCGTTTCTTTATTTTAATTGATATATTAATTTAAAGTGATAGGATATTAACTTAGTGGTATTTTCTTTTAATTGATAATATAACATCAAATCAATTCATTTGTTTTTAAAATAAAATTAATATCAAATCAATTCAACTCATATATGTTATGGGTGATTAATTTTATTTTATTTTATTTAGATAATAATTTTTTATATTTTCAGATGATAATTTTTTAATTTTAAATAATAATTTAATTATTGACTCTCTATTTATGCTCTAACATTAATTCTATAGCACCGTTCATATTATATTTATATATAAATATATGTAAATTATATTTATATATAAATATATGTAATATTTAAAATGGTAGAATGTGGAGCGAGACTCTTAAAAAATAGATAGAGATGAGAGTTGAACTCAGATTTTTCCCATATATGTTGTTGATTTTAGGCCAAGAACTTTTATGTTGAAGTGGATAATTGATAATTATGCTCGTAATTGTAATTTTTACAAGATTTAATTATGATGTGTTATAGTTTTTATATTATTTGTATGCTTATGAAAAATAAAAGAAAAATTACTAAAATTACCCTCAAAAGATTTGGACATTAATAAAATTATTCAGATAAAAAAATGAGTTTCGTTTGATAAAATTACCAAAATGTTTTTAATGAACTATTAAATTTTGGAAGTTTAGATGACATTTTGGGTAGTTTTGTCAAATTAAATCTATTTTTCATGAGTAAAATTTTTTTTTATAAATAATTTTGTAAATGTTTAAATCTTTTGTGAGTAATTTTAATATTTTTTAAAAATAAATATATGATATGATAAGATTTTGTAATTGTAAAAAGTAATTGTATTTTTGGGATAGAAATGGGTATCCATGGTTTTATAACATGCAGAGTTATGGTTGAGGTTTCAAACTCGTAGGACAAGGTTGTTTTAATTAAGTTAAAACCTACCAATAGAGTTGTTTTAGTTAAGTCTAAACTTCATCCAATAAAGTTAATAATTAAAGATAATGCAAGGATGGCTGAAGTGGAAGCAATGGGGTTTCATAGTTTACAGCACATTCTGGAATGGATAGTGAATCAAGAAATCTACACGTATCTTGCATCAAAATTTGATTTGGATAACAATGTTATTAAAGATGATGTTGCTAACATTGAGATAAATGCTGAAATAGTTGAGCGTGCACTAAGGCTTCCTTCTTGTGGTAAGCTAGTTTAGTTACACAAATTAAGTTTTATAATTTATTATTGTTTTAGCCAGCAAGTATTTTATAACCATAAATAATTTTATTTACATGTATACTTTTAATTGTATTTATGTTATGTATTTTACATTTATATTTTTAAACTTATTATATTATATTAGGATTATGTTATGTGTACATCAAAATTAGCCGTCAATGTATAATACACATTAAATACAAAATACATGCATAATTTAATTCATTATCAATATATATTTTATATTTCAATGTGTACTAGTGATTGATTTTAATGTGCAAATAGAATTGTTGTATAGGTAAATACATTAATAGATTTATTGGTCACAAAGAATTTCTCATCTTGAAGAAATTTTGCAGACCATCGTCTTGTGCCGTGTAACAAAGAATCCAGAGAAAAAGGAAAAGAAAGCAAAGAGAAAAGCAAGCAACCTACTCGAAGAGGAAGTAACACAAACTAAGAGAAAAGCTAGCAACCTAGTTGAAGAGGAAGTAACACACGGAGAAGATGAACCGATCAGTGAAATTACTAGCCATCTTACCCAAGAAACAACACCAGAAGATACAACAATTGGAGATAATGTTGGTGGAAACATCACTTATTTTTAGTTTTTTACACTAAAAATATATACATCTTGTGAAAAAAATTTGTCCACTAACCATGGAACACATCTTGTGTTTCAGGCTGTGGACCAAATTCCCTCATTGGTACCGCAATCTCCGGCGGCCACACCTCCTGCCTTGTGTTCCGGGAATGAAAACAACAATGACGGGTCGCTTCCGCCTGAAGCTATCATAGAACAAGATTTTCATTCTTTCTTTCATTCGCTGTATTCCAGCGTTGATGTTTGCGTTGACGATGGGTTCTTGTATTCGGAGTTCTTGAATTCGCTGTTGGCCGGGGAAGATCATCAGGCCACCTTTGACTCTCCATAGTTACAGGTAAAGATGTGACAAAATGAAAATATCTTGCATGGACACAATGACCATGAAAGAAAAACACAGCTCACTTTTGAGTAGCTTTTTTGACTAGAAATTTGACCCCCCAAGTTGTAAGTGCTCTACTCTAACCACAGTTAATCTAATGAATCTAATGAATAGAATGGATAAATATTTGCAACATTGTGTACTTAAGGTTCTAGTTCTCTACTGTCTATGCTGAAATTCAAACCCATAAAAATTTGGTTTGAAGTTGCAATTTATCCAAAGTTAATTTGCCCAGGATTATTCACTCATATAAACACTTCAGTAACAATATAATACAACGTCAACATAATTTTTAATATATTCTTCAATGTTTTCCCACTATGTCTTCAATTTGACAACTTTGACAAGTTGATTTAGTTACCAAGTCAACCAACAATTTTGGACCATTACCATGGTTAAAGTAAAGCTAGGCATAGACAGTTCTAAATCTAAATGCAGTATAGTATTATTTCTATCACCATATTAATAGATAAAAATGGTTTGTCAATTGGTCTCTATGTTCTTCAAATGAATGTTGAATTAAAGTTTGAACATTGAACAGATGTTAGCATAAATTTGTTTTTTGTAGGATTGGTATTAATGTAATTTATGTATGGATATATTTGTTAAACATGATTTTTGTGTATGGATATATTTGTTAAACATGATTTTCAAAAAATAATATTATTTAGATAGTATTAGTCAAAATCACATTAAAATGCAGAATGACCAAAAAAAGAAAGTGAAAATTCAAGAGTAATATACATTTATAAGGTTAAAATAAATAATTAATATTTATTATTGTTGTGAGATGTTTAAAGACCAGCTAAACATGCCCATACATTTTTTGTGGCCTTCAACAAAAACGCTCATGTCCGGCAATGCAAGAGAAGCCATTGATAAGATACTTATTTTTGTGGCCCCTCAACAAAACCGCTCATGCCTGATAATGTAAGATAAGTTATTGATAAGATGCTGAATTGTGAATATTTTGGCATTGAGATAGCCATTCCACTCATTTGGTCAATCCAACCTATTTTAGTGGAAGGCGTGTTATTTGTTTACGCCCATTAGTTTGTAAAGGATTTAATGCAGAGACCAAATGGCTGTTCATGACTTTCTTAGTTAGAATTCATAATAATAATAATTTTTCTTAATTAATTTAAACTCTCTTTTAGGATAAAGAAATTTTCTAATTATGTATATATACTACTGTCGGAATTTATTCTTTAAATTTAGTCATAAAAATTGTATGTATATCTTATCTCTAATTTCTTTCTCAAGTCATTGGAAATCAACAATAATCCAAGTGTTGGTCATATATATTTATAGCTCATAACATAATTTACTGAATAACATCAATCCATCACATTCTAATTTAGATAATGTGCTACATCATTATCCTAATCATTCAATTTAGTATACATTATTGCGGTAGGTTGGAAATTTATGCAGCCCTTTGTGTTTTTCCTTTTCGCTATCCTAAGTTGTCATTCTTTGTTTAACCAGAAAGTGGGATTCTTCTTTAATGATAAAAGCATAATCTGGTCCATGACAGAATAGCTATTCACCACATAAAAAATATGAAATTTATTGAGAATAAAAAAATAGTAACAGAAATTGAATATAAGCCGCACATTTAAAATATTTTATCTGAATTCATTATAAATTTGGTCCATGATAGACATTTTTCAGAAAGTGTCCAAAGCTACCACCTAAAAGTAAGATCCAAGTTGAAAACTGGGAAAAAAAAAGTTTGGAAGAATGATGAAATTCTTCATGTGATTTCTTTTGCTGTTGTGCTAGTTGCTGCTGCCCTGTGCTCCTTTTTGCTTTTTTTTTTTTCCTGCCCACATAAAAATGTCATCTATCAAGAATTTCATGTGTGTTTTATTTCAGCACAAATTAATTCATAATAATAGCCTTTGCCTTCCATAAACAATTTTTATACCTACACATTATTTTTGTAATGAATTTGATTAATTATAAAACAAGAAGTTTATCAAGCTTGATTAGGACAAACTAGTAGTTGTGATCATTTGATGTTTTGTTATACTTAAAGGTGAAACTGTAAAATACTGAACGAAATTTATTTAATTAAACTATTATTTGAACAAGGAAATTTGCAATATTCCAAATAGGCCAAGATAACAGAGGCAATGTAATAAGATTGTTACTAGAACAATTGTAATAAGTAATAACATGATTTTTTTTTTTCATTTGTATATTATTTCTCAACAGTAAGCTCACCCTAAAATGGCAAGAACATCAAGCTTTGATGCCCCTCCCTTGCAACAAGTAGTTGATGAAGAAATTGTTGGTATAAAACTTAACAAATTGTAATATTTTTGAATGTCCTTGAAGCAAATATTAGTCTTTATAAACCTTTCTTTTCTATATAATGTGTATTGTAGATGCTGAAGGAGTGAAGGAAACAAATAGAATAGAGTCAGAGACACTAGCAGATTGAAGCTGAGAATAGCAGTTCAAAAAACAAGTCTGAAAGCACAAGCAATGATTTGATTCCGCTAGCTTCAATACAAAGGAGGGTGGGCACCATAATCTTACTGTGGTCTGTGGAATACTCAAGAAATGTATAGTTTGTAATTTAAGCAAAAATGGGTCTTGTTTTTCTATTTAAGAAAAAAAGAGTTGTAATGGGGTGAGAGAGGCTCGAACTCTCGACCTCAGGATAACTCGAAAGCTATGAGACCTACGCGCTAGCCAACTGCGCCACCACCCCTTTGTTGCTGTTATGCTCTCAAAGCCGAAATTTCATTATTCTTGGAACTGAAAGTAACCTACCCTGGCAAAAAATTAAGCTCTTAATCTAATACATTGGGCTGCACGAGTGGCTATGGATTGGATTGGCAAACTAACTACCATTTAAACTCTTCAGGCCCAATAAAATTAAATAAGTGATCTTTTTGGGGTTTAGAAAGCTATTTGTTGTCCAAAAGTAAAATTCAATAAAACAAGATGAAAAAGATATTCTAAAATTATTAAATTTGTAACTTTTATTACTGTCAGTTCTATTGTTTTAATTGAAGAGTGATTAGAATATTATTTTTTTTAATCTAAATAACCAAATGTATAAATGCTCAATAGCTTCCAAGTTACACATAAAATATCACTTTCGACATCATAACTTAGTTTCTTTGATATTTATCTTGGACATGAATAAGATATAGCAGTGATCACAACTTCATATCCATCTATCTCTTATATCCTGAAAAAACTATCTATTCCTATTTCCTATCAACAAGTGATGGTAATTGAATATACACTTTGTCACTTTCTAACCTCAAAATTCTGCTATTAATACATTAGCATTACACAAATATATAAATTAAGATTCATGATGGTTCTGAAGAGAATGAAGAGGAGGAGCACATTTGAATCCAGCCTTGTATCAACTGCTCTAAAAATCTGAAGTCTGGTGCTTGAGTGACAAGAAGCTTTACAGCATATGCACCGAAGCAGGCCAAAACACATCGACTCATACTCGATTCGGTCATCACTGGATCACAGAAAAAAAATGTTTATCAGCTTTCATTGTCAATCATGTTTCTCATATACATACATCGTTTTCCATAGCAGTGTCGAAACACAGCTAAGAAAATGTAAAGCGCTTTTGTTATGGTAAATTCAGCATATGGTTTTTGAAATTCGCAAAAAAGCATAGGGTCAAATTTTATTAAATACATGGGTCATGGGTCCTGAGTGTCGTATAAATGTATGCTTTTACAAATGCAAATGTGTCAATGTATTATCAACTAATCTGTAGAAATTATGCGCGCAAACTATATGCAATCAGCATAAATAGACTCAAATAATAGCTGGATTGACATTGGACAATATAAATGACATAATCAAGCCCATCTCGATGCTATGTGAGCAAAGGATGAAGGATGAAAAACTTCACTAGGGGGAATCACCTATATGGATTAGACTAGTGTTTTATCGTTAATGCTTATGCTTATATTCAAGGTACTAAAATTAAACCATAAAAGTTGTTTTATCTGAAAGAACATCATGATTACTAACCGTTCAATGCCACTGCATTAGATGATAAACAAAATAATTGAATGATGAAAATGACAGAAGTTGGAAATTCCCAGACCTACAAGAAAATACACACTTGGAAGGTCAAAAATGTATGACAAATTCAAAACATGCCATAGCCAAGAACAGGAATTTATAACAAAGAATTGAACTTCAACTTAGATTTTGTCGTAGCAAAAGTTACCATCATGGCAATAAGAAAAATCTTGAAGTAACACGATATCATGATTGCGAGCAAAAGGTCATTGAATCTGCATGGGTGAATACATTTAAGCTGATGTTAAATTGATGATCTTAAAATTTGGTATGTATAGAATATTTACTGACATAATGCTTCCAAAATTTAAATTGGCAACATAACCTATCTTCTTGTATCTTTTGTTCCTTTTAGTTACAAGTTCTCAAAGCTGAGAACCATAACGCATACTGTTAGTCTTTTTATGTAAATTACTGCACTGCTTTTCTAAATGTGATTCACATTTCCTATATATATTCTCATTTGGGCATTTGACACATTTTATCGGATTCAAATTCTCATTTCAACCAAAACTAGAGAACATTGTGTTCAATATTTACCATTGTCAAAACTCTCAATATTCATGGTACACAAGACTCCAAAACCAAGTCCATCACAAACACACTGATAAAATCGATTCTTTAAAACGCATTCCCGATGGACAACTGGTTACTCAACTTCTTGAAAATGCTAAAACATTTAAGGGATGAATGATAATTAAAATCATATATACCTGGAGATGCTGATTGATATATTGAGAAATATCTTAAACATAAAGAAGAAAGTCAGAAGAAACATGAAGTTCCCAAAGACAACATCCACCAACACCTGATAATGAAACCCATAAAAACATCCATAAAACATAGCATGAAAATTCAAACCAACCAAGTTGAGTGAAAGGTTGGACATAATGCATATATAAGTATAAACCTTGCAACATGTTGACACTAATGAAGATGAGTTCCTTGCTTCTACATACAAATTAATACAAGCGTCGAAAATAAGATAAATGACAGCCAATTTCCAATGTAGCCCCTGCAAAATTACCAAGAAGTGACCAACTTCAGTGATAGAAAATGTAAATGATGATAGTATGAAGCAGCTGTCTATTTACAAAATGCAGTGTGCATTTTATTAAGATTCCACACAAGATTATAAGGCAAAGTCAAGTTTCTTATGCACATTTGATAGGGGCTGAAATGTGAATGTCTATATTCTTTTCACACAAATTAACACACCTCAAAATGCTTTAAGGATTTTTATTATCAAACATTATCTTCCAAGGGAAGAAGAAAAATCACTATACATAGAACAATGAACTACACACAATATTTGGTGTAAAAACAACTATAGGAAATTACAAAAACAAGCATAAACAGAACATAATAACATTGTGCAATACCTCAAACTTCAATGTTTGTTGATTCAGGACATTGTAGAGAAGATGTCTATAAGCCTTTTGCTTGTGAAGCATCAAATCTATCATAAGAATCTGCAAAATAAAAATAAAAAATAAAATTTAAAACAGGCCAATCCTTGCTTCTATCAATAAAAAAAAATAAAAATTAGTGAAAAAAGATTTAAACTTTGAAACCAGTAGAAAAAAGGGGTATCAAAAACCATGATTTCGCACTCTATATATTCATCTGCAACACCCTTGCATTTCTCCTACACAGAAAAAAAAGGGGGGTAAATGAAAATTGAAAAATTGAAATGCACTAATACTAATTAATTGAAGTGAAAATGGTAATTAAGGAAAAAGGGTAATTGAAAAAGCAAAAATTTACGCATTTCATCAATCGAATGTTGCCGGGGGAATACTGAACATAGAGTGATTTGATTGGGAAGCTGCAGCGAACGCATTGGTAACCCATTGATGATGGAAGAAAAGTTGCATCACAGCTTCGATCAAAACTAAAGATTGATTAAAAATGTTGAAATTTTGTTGAAATTTCGGTTCTTGTGAATCTGTGAAACCTTTGTGTTCTTTCTGCAGCTGCTGGGCACTGAAGTGAGAAGAGAAACAGTGGCAATTTGGCAAAGGGGTTTAACGGGTAGGGTTGACCCGAAAAGATGGATCCGATCCATTTGCCAAATATGGTAAAATTTTAAAAAGTTTTTTTTTTTTAATTATCACCTATTTAAAATTTTTTTGACTTAGGTCTCACTATTTTTTAAAAGAAAAATCAAATTGAACTCCTAAATTTTCAATTTTTCACTCAATCAAAATAATTTTTTGAATATTTTAGAGTCAAATATTTTGTTTTCTATCTAGTATTCTCTCTCAATTCATCAAACAAGCGAAAATACAAATAAATTTTTGAGTATATGACTATATATCCATTTTGGTATTCAAAAGATTTTAAATCAAATACATTAATTCTTAATTAAAATTAATTATCTTTAATTTTAGTTTTTAATTTTTATTTTATAAATCAAATTAGTTTTTAATTTTTATTTTATAAGTTAGATTAGACCTTAAAGTACATAAGTTAAATTATATTTTGAGAACCAATTTGATTTATAGAATAAAAAATTATAAATTAATAGATAATTAATTTTAATTAAAAACTAATCTATTTGATTTAAATTTTTTTAGGAATCAAAATAAATATACACTCTAAAAGTTTTACACAAATGATTGAAAATAATATACTATGGAATATGGACAAAAAATTGGGTATGAACAGTAACAAATGTGATTTGACATTGCAAAATTTTGAAAAATAATTTAATTAGGTGATAATTTGGGATTAACCAATTTGATTAACAGTTGAAGCTTAAAAGCCAATATTAACCATTATTATGGATTATTGTATTTAGGAAAATTAATCACATACATTACATATATATTTGGAATACATTTGTAGAGAAAAAAAAAAGCCTTAAGAAGATTAATGAAAAAAAATTATATGGTCTTAGACTTAGTATATTCTTGAACTCTCAACTTTTATGCGATCTCATTGGTTTCCTATAGTTACTTTATTTAAAGGTAATTAAACTATTGGAAGAACTATTATTTTCTTATTTTACCAACTTCAATTTTATTCATGTTCCAAATATTTATCATACATTAAAAATAGCGCTGCTAATCGTAATGTCTAGTTTTAAAATTCGTCGATAATGGGATACTAAAATCCCAAATTTTTTTGGATAAATAATGTAAATAATATTAGCATGTTTCTTTTTATAATTTTTTATAAATTGAAAAAAGTCGAAAGAACCACAAGAGTGAGTAAAAAAATACATAAATTTATTTTTTTTTGTGACGATACATAAATTTATTTTGTTGTTGTCTGTATACATATATGGATAGCCAAATTCTTTTTGATTTGGTGTGGAAATCTTATTCTTATATACATCTAATAGAATATACCAATATAAAAAAAATATGCTATCACAATATGAAAAATAATAGTGTTAGGTATTTAATAAAAATAATAATTTTACGTGAACAAATGATTTTCGCCAATCAAATATAATCAAGTGATTTATTTCTATGCTAAATAGAAGACAATTTCGGTCTCAAATAGAATTTTATTTATGTGCATTTTTTTATACTATTTAACACCAAATAATATTCTATTTAGCATAGAAATAAACCACTTGATTGCACTTGATTGACCAAAATCACTTGTTCAAATAGCATTACTCTAATAAAAAATAATCCAATATCAACTTATTAATAATACAAAAACCTAATTAATTAATTACTAATACTTTCTATGAGAGCAATGCTATAAAATCAATGTTAAGGACTAAGGAATCATTATTAGGGAGCTAATAATTAAGTTATCATTCAAAATTAAAAGAAATTATTATTTATATAATATATAAATTATCATCCATAACTCATATTAACTTCTTATTGATAATTATGTGTTAGATCCTTGATTTTTTCTTTAAAAAGATACTACTAATAATAAACATGCACATAACTTTATTTCCATCTCTACCGCTATTTACGATATTATCTTTGTAATTTTATTGGGGAGACAAATTTTCAAATACTCGAACCTTATCCTTGCTGTTTACCAAAATAACAATTATTCAAAAAAAAAAAAAAAAAAAACCTTGGTCCCCCTCACGAAATTAAAGACGATGTACTTCAATTAAAACCATGCATTGCACCTGTATTCTCACATTTGTCTGTACCATTGTTGAGATCAATTAATTAATTAATTTTTTTTTTGGTAATAAATTAATTAATTATATATACATATAATAATTTTTTTGTAGGCGCACATATATTATTATATAATTAATTATTGGAATGTGACCAGCCAATTCATGAAACGTGCTCTTCTTTGGCGTCCCCACTACTAATTTCCGATTTGTCATTTTGTTATCTAACCCTAAGTTACGTAGTTATCATAACAATTAAATTTCATCACATGAAGCCAAGGTGAAGACACATTATATCTTATTGGAATATATTATTGCATGTACCAATATTGAAAATGGAAAAGTAAGGTCTTTGAAATTTTGCTTGTATATGGTTTTGTTCTATCTGCCCTAATGTCTCATTCCAATATTAATTATTAGTATATTTTGGAATATATATATTATCGAAATTAATTTCTAAAAATTTCATATAAAATATTTTGGTCTCTAAGAAATTTTTATTTTTTAAAAGTCATCATTGAGAATTATTTCAGTCGAATAAATTTATAAAACAATTAAACAAGAAATATTTTTATAATAATAAATTATTTTTCCTTCCAAATAGCTAAGAAATTATTCTATATGAGAAAAGTAATTGAGCATTTCAAACTAATATTATTATCGACTTTTAGACATACAAAATAATACAACATATAGAGCATATCATAGCAATTTTTCTTGTTAAGTTTTCAGAGTTTCATCCTGACTAATTCGAACTCGACCTAAGTCACGCACTTAATTGTATATGTTAAATTTAAAATTCGAGATCTGTGAATCTAAATCCATTGTTAATGAGAACATAACCAAACTCCCATTGATGAGCATATCATATCTCTCTATCAAAGCATTAGTAGTATACCTAACTAGAGAATGGCTATTAATGTGATGATGAGTGATCCAATATAATATCCCACATGCATCTGATCCAATGGAGTAGTTGTCATATTCAGAGGCCAAAACCCAAACCCAGATTAGGGCACTGGAACCAAGAGAGAGAAAGAAAGAAAGAAAGGGAGAGAGTGAGTGATGAGTGAAGAGTAGTGAAGACCACATATCCCAAAGTAACGACATGGGGTTGCCACTAAAGAAGCTTCGTACACATTACATTCTCTTGTTCCTTTCAAATTTGGTGCAATAAATTCAAAAACAGACAAAAGGATAAGCACTACTATGGCATGTGGAAGCTAGCTATTAGCTATGGCTTTTTTATTTGGTGATAATAATGCTATTCAAACTACATGGCCAAACACTTAGCTTTAATTTCATCATGTAACTTGGAACTATATTTCTTTTCTGCCTTATTCTTTAAATTTTTGTGTGTGTTGAAAATGATATACTTTCATGTGAATATAATGTGTACCAACATTTGTATGACCATATTATGTGTTTAGGTTTGGTTAGAATTTTGAATGAATAGGACAATCATTATATTAAGGTTTTTTTTTTTTAAATTTAAAACCTTTAATGATAGAGTAACTTTCTAGCAATATCAGGCTATCAGCCCCTAAAAAAATTTAAGTGGGACATTTTAGTACTTGAAAAATGTTAATCACCGAATTAGTTTAATATATTTAATATTTTAGCAATTATGGTATGTATATTTAAACGACATTTGAAATTGTCGCTATTTACCTAAATTTTTATAGTATTATTATATTTTATCTATCGTATTATATAAACATAAAAAGTTAATTACTCATGTAAAATACATGTTTGAAGTATAAAATATACATTAAAGTATGTGAAACAATTCATATATAAATACATACATGTGAGGGGTAATTTGGTATAAACATACATTTTTGACATTTCACTAATTATAATCTAACTCATCGTAATTAGTCCATATATTTACTAGTGGATGACTCAACAACAATTAAATCTTGTACGTTTTGATGGCATTTTAAAATTGATATTAAACATGGGTTGAAATGGTGTTTTAAATTTATAAATAATTTTTTTCGTTGTGTACATTGGGGTTCCTGGAATAATGAAGAAGAAAAAATTTAGTAGAATAATTTACACCAAGAGCTAGTTTTTATTGGCTAAATTTATAAATAATCTAAAAGTCATATTCTTAATAGATATGAGTTGTTATATAATTACTATTATTAGCAAATTGAGTTTTCTTTTTCTTTTTTAAAATATTTATAAAGAGTAAACTTGTTAATAAAAATACCACGTCTGTCGCTCTCATATTTTAGTCTTAATTTAATTTAAATTTTATACTGCTTTTAATTATTTTATATATTAAGATAATTTTTCAAGTACGTTGCACAATTTTATTAATTTTCTATCAAAATAATACTGTCTCTCTAAAATAAGATTGATTTTATTTTATCTATTATTTCCAACACAAATTTCAATTCCTAATCAGTTTACTCTTTGTAAATATAAAGACTGACACTCTAAAAAACATTTCATTTGCGTTAATCTCGGATATTATGTTGTGTTGTAATAACGGTGTGAAATATGATAAAAAAATATCAAGTATTTAAAATAAGAAATGAATAAATTAAAAAAAACAGTCAAATAATAAATTAGTGAATGCTATGGTACCCTCTCTTTTTGAGAGGGTAATTTATCCTCTTTAATCTATTGGTTTACAATTAATTTAATAAATAATTTTTTTAGTGTTTAATATATAATCTTATTCAAATAAAGATTTTCTATGATATTTTATTTTTTTCTAAAAAAAATAGCACAGAATATAACATTTTCTTTTTTCGTTCTTTCCTATCATTCAAAAAAAACAAGTGATATAATATATCATTTTTTCCATTTTATATGGTTATTCTAAATCAAATTCAATGAAAAATAGAAGTAGATAAATAGTGGTATATATTCTGACCGTAAAAAAATTATTTATTAAATTAATTATGAACTAAAATACTAGAGAGCGTAGTTTATCCTCTAAAAAAAAGAGGATACCATACATTCACCTAATAAATTTGTATTATTTTATAATTAACTAGAGTATAATCAGTATTAATTTAATTAATATACAAATATGTTGATATTCTATAACAAGAATAATGATGAAAATTAATTATATATAAAATTAAAATAAAACGAAACCCTAGTCCGTATAACAGCAAACTTTTGCGGAAAAATAACGAAATATTCTCATCTACACTGATCAAATCTGTTAAATATTGTTTTTATACTTTCATCAATAATTCCTGTTAAAAAAGTACGTACGCAGTTGAAGACATAGAGACTAATCCAAGTCTAACTAATACTGCTAAAAACATCAGATGATCGACATGAGCTTCTTTCGTTTTCCTTTGTCGCAGCGGCCGGAAATATCAAAATTCAGCAGCTAAATTAATTATCAATATAAAATACATATTAAAATATAAATATATTAAAAATAACTTAAATAATAAATATATACGTACATAAATAATTAACAATTTAGTAATTTAATTTTAATGCACAAATAACATTATATATATAACAAGGAAATTAAGGAAAATTAAGCCAGCCATGCACATAATTAATACACTATATATATATGGTTAAATAATTTTTTATAAATGTTATATAATTGAGTTTAATTTTATTATACTCAAAAGTATAAATTTTTTATATAATCATTTAATTGCATTGAATTTTTTAGATAACTATTCACACAATCTATATAAAAATAGTTATTTTTATTAACATGACATTTTCATTATTTGATACAATAAGTGTATAATTGATCTACACTACGTTAAAATTAATCATCATTTTAAAATATTTGTATAATTTTGTGTTTTAATTTTGACTATTAAGATAAGATCTAAGGGATAAAATAGTTTTCCAATTTCACTAATTAATTACTTATTTTTTACATATATATTTCTATAGGGTTATCTTTTAGTGGGGTAGCATGGTCCTGATTCTCCTCCTCAACCGAAATAAATGTGCATGCATCTGATCTGTTGTATAAATAACTTCATTATATATATGTTTGTAAGCATATAGCAAAACAAAACTTGAACACATACATATGTGTAGGATCTTATGATATGTCACTTTTAGGGTAATATAACTTCCATTTATTCATATCCATATTCATCATCTCATACACCTCTCTCTCTGGTCCTCCAACCTCTTGTTTCATATAAAATCCTCTATGAAATTATAATATATATTATCTTATATATTATGCATGCTACCACAGTAATATTAAAGCTGCATCTGCTATTGTGGTAGCTTTGAAAATTTACTTTTGGAATTGGTACTTGTATCTTCCTCACTTTTAGGGCTTTAAAAGCTATATATATATATACACACACATTACCTATCTGTAGCACATACTCAACCTAAAACCTAATTAATTAAACCCCCATAAAAATTCAAACATGAAATTAATTAATCTCAATCTCAATTTAATAGTTTTTCTTTAAAGTACTAATATATGGTTATGAAATCACTCATCCCAAATATTTAAATAGACGTGAGAATGTATATAAATAATTATATATTTTTAATACATTTTTTCATATAAGCATATTTTTTAATTTATATGATTTTTTGTATAAACCTTTTTTTTATATGTCTCATACTAAATTCTTTCTTTTAGAGTTAATAATTAGGTCCAAACTAAAAGCTTAAATAATCTTTTTTTTAACTCAGTTACTAACTCACGCTCAAAGTAGTCTTTTTTTTTTTTTTTTAAATAACATTATTTTGGTAAAATTGGGGTATTTTTTAAACTCGCTAACTCGTCAATAAACTTACGATTTTGAATAGGTATATACTTAGTTCACTCAAGTTTATAATCGATCTGACTCAATTTCACTATCTAAACTCGTATTATGAGTTTACGAATTAAAACTCGATTTTGACAATCATGGATATGACTGCTTATATATTTCTAATAAATACATAGTATCCAATTAAATCCCATTGAACTTCTAATTAATCTATCTCTATTTTAAGTTTAATTAGTAAATTAAATAATTTTGCACAAGTAGTAATTAAAAAGTTGAGAGATGATATATATCATATGCGTGGGAAAAAAGAGAAAGAATATATAAAATAAATAGAAGTGTATGTATGAATAATATGATGATGGGAGAAGTGGTCCATAACAATGTTGTTTATTAGTACATACAATTACAATGATTTGGATTGATCACTGAAAGAGTACACTGCATGCGTCCAATGGATTTCTGATTTTGAGTTAATTAAAGGAAAGGCCACGCCATGCCATGTCAAAAGCTGAGAAATAAAGATGAGAACGTAACTCAGAACATACACAAAGACAACTGAGAATTCATCAATTCAACAAGCTTATAGTTAAACATAGTATAATAATTATGTTAGCTTACTTTAATTTCGTCCCATTTCGTTGTTCTTTATATTTAATTTTAAATAAGAAAAAACGAGACATTTTGGACCCACGTGCTCTTTATATTTGTTAATTATTTTTCCTTTTTAAAAAAATACTATTTAAACAATTATAATTTATTGACACATAAGTTTTTATTTCTTTATATTATTAGTATAAGTGATAAAATTTTATTTATTTTTATAATAATTAACAAACAAAAATAAATTTAAGAACGCACAAAAAAGAAAACTAAAAATCATATGTTCAAATAATAATATTTATTTTTTCCTCATATTTTTAAAGTGCAATATAATTTATTTATATTATGGTTTAAGCTGATCAATCCAAGCACCTAGATCATTTATCAAGTAGTTATTTTCTTATAAAATTTCACATTTTTTAATTATTAACTATATCAAACATCTTTTAACTACTACAATTATACATACTAATATATCAATATATAGTCATTAGTTTTATTTATTAATTTTGTGTAAAAATAAAAAACGTAGAAGAATTAGATAAATGGTTTGTAATTTAACTAAAATAAGACATCTTAGATTTAAGTTTTAGAAATAATAATTTTAAAAAAAATTATATATAATAAAAGATATTTAAAAAAAGGTTGTCCATTAATTTTTATACAAAGTACAGATTAATATCGTTAATAATTTTATATAAATGAAAATAATAAAGATATATATTTTATTAAAAATATATGTAAATTCATATTTATATTTTATTTTAATTTTTATAAAATATAAAAAATAAAATTTATATTATAAAAGAATTTTCTATATCTATATAATTTACACGTATTAATTTTTTTTTTTTTGTCTTATAAGTGGGTATCAAATCCGGGACATAATTCTAGCAACTAGAGTTGCACCAACTGAGGAGCTAGCCTCAGTTGGCTTACACGTATCAATTTACATATGCCCAATATATGCACAGCACATATTAATTAGCCCTACATAAGAGGTAGGTGAGAATAGGGTAGTATAGGGTGGGGGCACTGCCTCCTTCGTTCAAATGTCTATATTTTCAGATCCAGAGCTGATCCCAAGACTGATCTTTACCCATGAAAAGTAGTCAAATTAATTTGTTGCTTGCTCCTTCCTTCTTCCTTCATGCAGATACACACAGTACTATCCACCATAATGAATCATACCAAATAGATGTTTTATTACTTTTGATAACCAATATTTTAATAACATTATTATAAAAATCTCAGTTTTTTACTAAAAGTGGTAAAAGTTTCTTTTCCTGTATTGTTTTTCTTAATAGACACGAATTTATTAGTTATTGTTTCTAAGATGTTCATTACATTGACAAAACTTTTCTTGTAATATTAATTATGTATATTTAGCATTTTTTTTTTATCTAAAGTTTTTTCCATTCAATGATGATCTATCCTTATTAAATATTTTTTATATTTTTTTATCCATTCTCTCTCCCTCTTTCTCATACATAATAAGATTACTAATAAACAATTAATTAATATTGTCTATTTGAAAGAAAGTAAACACATATTTGTGATAGATCAAATAAAATTTAAAAATTTAAATTTGTTTGGGATTGAATACGGTATAATTCACATAATATTTAAGAACTATTTAATACATACACAATAACTAGCATTATTAATGAGTAATGTTAGGTGAGCCACTAGCGTATAATACTTAATGAAATATAAAATATACATTAAAAATGAGTTAAATTATATATGTATTTTGTATTTTAATGTGTATTATACACTGATGGTTGATTTGGTGGCTGATTTTGGTGTGCAAATAGAATTGTTAATTTTTAATTATTGGATTTGATTATTAAGTACTCAACAATGCTACGGAACCAATACTAAGAAGTCCTTAAGGAGCCAATAATTAAATTATTATTTAAACTTAAAAAATTTATCATCCGAAATTAAAAACGTTATTATTCATAATTCATTATCAAGTATATTGGCTCCTAACTAAGTTGGCTTCCAAAGACTAGCTGCGCTGCTCTAAGGACATATTAGTAGCTAAGGTTTTAAAATAGATATGTTTAACCCAAATAATTTAATTATATCATAGTAGATATGTTGGGCTTTGATGGAAACTTTTGTTAATTTTTTAGTATTAGTAGTGTTATATATCATGGATAAGACGTGCTCTAAAAAATCGTAACAAAATGGCTTCGTTTTGATTTTTGATGGGCCCTTTAATTTTATATGATTAAGGTGATGGTTATTATTTTTCATGGAGATGATCAGTGTCTATCTAATTAAAGGAATGATACATTTTTAATAGAAACTTTGTTGAAAAAAAAGTTGAAAAAGGTAAAAGAGGATGAAAAAAATGTTAAGTTTTATATGTAATAAATATGTAATTAGGTCTATCTATATTTATAGATATCAAGTTAATATATATATATATATATATATATATATATATGTGAATAAGTGAATTTTGCCAATCAAGTCCAACCAAATAATTTATTTTTATGCTAAATAGAAGATTATTTTGATGTCAAATAAAACTTTATTTATGTGTAATTTTTTATACTATTTGACATCGAAATAATATTCTATTTAGTATATATAGAAATAAATCACTTAATTGAACTTGGTTAGCTAAAACCACTTGTTTAAATAGCATTACCCTATATATATTCGGACAAATTTTAACTTTTATTTGAAAAAGCGATGGATAATAAGAATCAAATTTATAGAAATTCATATATCATATTAAACTTTATTTTTTAAAAGCTTAGCTTTTTTTAGTAGAAATACATGTGACTATGTGAGATTGTTATATTTTAGAATGATATGAAAACCAAAAAATATTTCACCATGATATAATCTAAATTTCCTTGTGTGAAATGCATTTGTTTGTTTTTAGTTCATTAATACTAGTCTACATACACGTAAAATTAATAGGAGGGTTAAACACTTAATCTTACTATTTGAAGTTAATTTCATTATAAATAAGTTTTACACATACAATCAACTTAAAATAATTAATTTTTAAACCAAATATTTCAAAAATTATATGATTTTTAACGCATTCATCACTGAAGTGGTAAAAATTTTCATCTAAATTGTGCTTTTCATTTTCATCCGACCTCACATGTCTATATATACAGTGTCTTTCGATAAATGTATATACAATTATTTCACATCCAAAACTACTAAAGACACTAAATGCTAATGCAATTCCTTCAACCAATTATGCAAGCCAAATTATTCCAAAATAGAGTCAGATAGAGTGTTTCGGCCCATCTAAAATCTGTTCCAATCAATTTTAAAATATGTTTGGACTCTATTAATTTGGTTAAATTTGATTCGAATTCATTTTGATATGGTCAAATTTAAAACTAAAAAATTGACTCAACTAAACAATTAATCGAATTAGAGGAAAAGCTCGAATCACTCGATCCGGTCCAATTTAACTTAAAGGTTGGAAAAATTTTATTTCGTGTTACCATTTTCATTTTCTAGTGGACCTTTTATTTTAAAAAAAAATAAAATTAATATTTGTTTATGTGAAATTTTAGAGCTTAATTCCTAGGAATAACTTATTCTCGGAAATATTTATTGCTAAAATATAAAAATTTTATTGTATCAAAAGGTGGGTATTTGACATTCTCATATCAAAAGAATAAAAATTAGATAGAATGCATAATAATAAAAGCTCAAGCATGCCTTCTCACTTACCTGAAATTTTGAGTTTACAAAATTACATAAATTGTATGAACTTGGAACTTGTAAATGCAATCAATCATAGCAATGCAATGCAAACTACATTCAAATAATAAAATTAGTTTATTACTTCCAAGTTCACAACTGTTTTGTTTCAAATCGAATTTATGATCCTACTTGGTTTTTTTTCTCCACCAACATCATATTTATATACTTTGGTTTATATATGTTGTAATTAATATTTAATAATAAATACCTATAACTCGTTTATGATCTGACATTATCTTACCTATCATTAATAGTACTTCAAGAATTAAAAGACATGTGGCCATGATTAAATTAAAAGATAAATAAATAATTAATTCAAATATATCCATTTTATGGAGGGTCATTTTGTGGTATGATACAACACCTGTATACATGCATTTAATTCATAATTAACTACTATCAATCATCAAAGAAACAAAGTTGCAGACCTAAATAACCATTTTCAATATAAAAACTTGTATATGAAATATTAATTTAATCTTTTCTACTGTATAATATGAATTACATATGCATGTACATGGAGACTAAGGAGTCTAGGTGAGATTGTAATTTGTGGAAAAAAATATAATGACTAATTTTGATAAATTAAATTTGGTTGTTAGATCGATATTTAGAATTTGAAAAACTATTGGGAGTAAAAGTCAATTAGGAAGCCAGTGAGAGGAACAATATGAGTTTGTTCTTTTTTGGATGGGTTTCGGTTTCTTAGAATAGTTGTTATAAATTCTTTTAGCAAAATATTAAAAAAAAAATTCGAACTTGATATCTCTATTAGAGATAAAGATAAATGTGATTTGAGCTACACTACTTATATTCTGTTTCTGATTGATTGAATGTACATAAAAAATTTCATATAATGCATCTAATTATTTTTCAATCTTCAAACACAAAATCTATATTATGGAATA
Source organism: Stylosanthes scabra (assembly GCA_036250425.1). Taxonomy (NCBI): domain Eukaryota; kingdom Viridiplantae; phylum Streptophyta; class Magnoliopsida; order Fabales; family Fabaceae; genus Stylosanthes; species Stylosanthes scabra. Next base: position 15,889 of record JASCZI010091122.1, on the reverse strand, counting down.
ATAATGAATTCCAACATATACATAAGAAAAAGACTAGGGAACCAATACATGATGACGAGCCAACACATAGTTACGGATGATAACTTATATAAATTTTAGATGATAACTTAATTATTTGCTCCCTAATAACTCACTAATGATGGTTTCATAGCACTATTCAATACATAATTACATATATTTTCAGATGCAAGGAATTATCAATTAACAGGGTCTAAAGGTTTTATAAAAAATATCACTCATCATGCAATGAAATTTATTAGAAAATAGAGTTAATGCATATGTTCATTTACTATTTCATGCAAAATGGGTAAAGATACATACATACATAATTATGAAACACAATAAGTTAAGGGTTTAGGATTTAAAATTAAAGAGGAAGTTTTTTTTCTTTTCTTTTTTTTATGAGTTTTGAGTATTGTGTGTTTAGACTAAGTACTGGTATTTGATTTGATATTTCTTGTTATATGCAATGTACTCTTGAATTTGTTTAAACTTTAAACTATGCAAAATAACTAGGATTCAAGAGAATATGATCATTATGAATCTATTATTAATTGCTACCATTATATTCAACTAATGTAAACAAATTTAAACAAAAATCAAAAGGAAGAACTGTATATGACATTATTTTAATCTTTTATGATATTTTTGTATTTAATTGTGTATATATTATTTGACCTAACTACTATATAGAACTACTATACATCCATCTTTTCCTGCGCAGTGTTGGGTTCCAATGCATGGATTTGAAAGCTTTGATGAACACAAAAAGAAAAACAAAAAAGGGTTGCATTTGCATTTGTAGTCTCTTTCATGAAAATTGACTTCACAATAAGGATGTGAGATATTCCTATTATTTTTACACAAAAGCATCTCCATTTAAGTCTGTGTAATACAAAAAGAAAAGTTTCTGCTTCCATATATGTATATCTCTGTATGTCAATTACTGCTGATCTTACTGTCCCACATGATGTTGTTGGTTCTTCTTCCTCTCTTCTCTTCTTTCTTATTATTATTTTATAATCCCTTTCACATATTACAAACGGTGATGAGAACACACATAACATTCTGTATGTTTCATGTCTCCCTTTTATGCTATATCAACAGTCACTATGTTATTTGCATTAAATGTCATGTTCGTTTTTTTATTATTATTTTATGTTATTTCTCTCAACACCAAAACATACAGAGATAACATATTTTAGGACTTCTCTTGATTAAATGCTCCTAAATAAGGTTTAATCTGAGAGTACATAGATAATGCAATAGACATTATGTATGTTTTCTACAACTACTGATCTGTGATTTTTTTTGAGATTATACTCATGGAAATTATTAAAGATGTAAATTTTTTTGCATGATAAATGATTTGAAATCATAAATTTACTTTGATAATCTTGTTATAAAAATGAAAAGGTATGTTTTCTGATATTTTTTTAGCTTCACTCTTTAAATTCATTCACTCTGTGTAAACAAAGTATGTAGTTTATATATACCAACAATAATATATCTAATTAAATCATTTTATGTATTAATTAATGATTATAATTACTTTATATTGTTCTCTTTTTCTATCTATTTAGAGCACCTTTTATAAAGTCATGAAAATTCATATAAACCTTAAAGCATAGTCCATGAGAACTCTCTTTACTCAGTCCATAATAAATACCACATGATACTTTTAAATTAAAGTACTATAATATTATATATGCTTAGTTTACTTTAGATTATATAGTGATGAAGAACACATACATACACGTCTTAAATTAATAAAAAGGATAACTACTACTTTTAAAAGGAAAATTTAAAGTTTAATTAGCTTTCTGTAGTGTAGCATCCAATATATTGGTAAATTTCACACATCATATTATTGCAAGAACTATAGTAATAGTAATAATAATAATATTATATAATGATAAGCTGATAATTCAAAATTATTAATCACCTCATCACCGATAATATATGGTATGCTCTCTCCATGAATTCGATCGATGAAAGTGTCCAAAAAGTCTTCTGCATAATTATTGCAATAACTGTGTGAAGAATCCAAAACATAAAAAAATGAAAATAAAAAGTTTTGTTAGTATGTTAATTAAGCAGTGAGTAGTTTTCAACTTTCAACAGTAAAGAGTACTGT
>JASCZI010091120.1:26342-38824 GCA_036250425.1 Stylosanthes scabra | reverse complement strand
AAGGCGGCTTTTTAGAGTAGGTGTTCAATCGACAATCCCGAACCAGTTGGCTCAAGTTATCAAGTGATAAAGCACTCCTCAGATTTACTTACCCAAGCCTTTCCTTAAACAATTGCACCACAAGCATATAACATGGGAGAACTTCTTTGAGTTGTTCTTTTTGTTCCATTTTCTTCCCAGTCATTGATGCTCAAAGCCTTAATGATTTATCTTTGATAAGCTTTCCCCTTTTTTTTTTGTTCTTAATGTCACCGATTGGAGTTTTCTTTCAACATCTATGAAGAAGTCACATAATAAGCTCTCTAGAGGATTTCTCAAAAGGAAATTCACTTCCTAATCAATCAACCAAAGCACAATTTGTAATCACAGAAGATCTCTTATTTGAGTTTCACACAGGCATTACATCTTTCAATAACATATAACAAATTCAGTTCTTGCTTTGCCTAATGATCACTCAAGAGATTACATGGCATTTATTCAATTAAAAACAACAGAAGCTAAGCATGCAAGATAAAATATAAAACACACTCAAGCAGATAAAGAAGATAGGAGAATGGATAGTTGGGGAGAGGACAAAAGAGAACAGAATACCTCACTTTTGTTCTTACCCTCTCACTTTTTGTTATAAGCTCATTTTCAGTCTTCATCTTCTTCTGTATCTTCTTGGATGATGATGATGCCAGTTGAGTGTGAATGGAAGAACACTCAAACCAACACCAAACTTAAAATTTTTGCTTGTCCCTAAGCAAAAGAATAAAAGAAAACATAAAAAGAAGGTGAGAGTGTTAGTGGAAAAATGCTAGAATGCATAAGGCAAGGTGGGACACCAAACTTGGTGTAAAAACACCAAACTTAGTATATGGACATGCTGAAAGATGAATGGATATGAATGAATGCAAGTAGCATATGATAAACCCATGTTGTACGTGTGAATCTGCTGATGTTGAGGTAAGATGAATTGCTTATAAAGGTATAAAGGAATGCATGTTATGAATGAGTGGATGGGGTTGATGATGAATGAATGAATGCATGTGAATGTGATGAATGGTGGAGAAGCAGAATGCCTCAATTTTGTGAATGGGCTGCAATTGAATGAATTTGTTCACGTATAACGCCATGTTCACGTTATATGTGAATCAACTGCAATGAATGGTTGTTTCCAGGGACGTATAACGTGGTATGTCCACTTGAATGCTTTGAAAAGTTTTTTCACACTCCTCCGTTCACTTGAATTCTACCTCCTTCTTCATAAGATTGAATAGTGGAGCTGCTTTTATCGCAGAGGCTGAGAGGAATCTTGAGAGTGCTGCTAACCATCCGGTCAGACTTTGCACTTCTTTTAGCAATTCCGGTTGCTTCATTGAGATGATAGCCTGACACTTTTCCGGATTTTCCTCGATTCCTCGGCTAGTTAACATGAAAACAAGGAATTTTACGGCTTCGATCGCAAAAGCGCACTTTGCCGGGTTGAGTCGCATCTGGTGTTCTCGGAGCTTGCTGAAGACTTTCTCCAAGTTTGGGATGGGATCTTCCTCGGCTTTTGATTTGACCAGCATGTCATCCACATAGACTTCCAATATGCCTCCTATCAAGTCTTTGAATACTTTGTCCATGAGCCTTTGGTAGGTGGAGCCTGCGTTTTTCAGCTCAAATGGCATCACTTTATTGTAAAAGTTTCCAACAGGGGTGATGAAAGCTATCTTTTTTTGCGTCTCCGGGGTACATCGGGATCTGGTTGTACCCGGAATAAGCGTCCATGAAAGATAAGAACTTGTAACCCGAGGCTTTATCTACGAGACCGTCGATACTTGGAAGCGGATAGGGATCTTTTGGACATGCTTTATTCAGGCTGGTGTAATCCACACACATTCTCCATTTTCCGTTGCTTTTGGGGACCATCACCACGTTACTGAGCCAAGTGGGGTACTTTACTTCCCTGAAAAATCCCGCTTCCAGCAGGTTCTGCACCTGCTTTTTTACCTCAGCTGCTTTTTCTGGGCTCATGCGCCGTAGTCTTTGGGCTACCGACTTGCTTCTGGATAGCACAGATAACTTATGGTTGGAAAAATTTGGGTCGATTCCCGGCATGTCAGCTGTTGTCCATGCGAATAAGTCCACGTTCCTCCTTAGGAAGTGGGTTAGTCCTACCTTACTTCATCCGACAGGTTTTTTGCTATCATTGTAACCTACTCGGCTTTTGGTCCGATCTGCACCTTGTCTAATTCTCCTTCCAGTTGTGGCCTTTCCGGAAATCTTTCTTCCGGGTGGCTCAAGGTCTACAAGATGGATCTTAGCAGCTGTGTCTGGTTTCACAGATCTGGGGAGCTGTTCTTTGGAATCGTGCAGTTTGGCGCCGTGGCACCTTTCTGCTTCTGAGATGTCCCCTTTGAGTACTCCCACTTCACCACTGTTGGTGATGAACTTCATGGTGAGAATAGATGTGGCGACGAGGGCTCCTACTTTGTTCAAGGTAGGCCTTCCGACAATCGCGTTGTATGCGGAGTTGTGGTTCACCACTAGCCATCAAACTTACACATTCCTTGTATCTGGGGGTTTTCGATGGTGACCCATAGGGTGACGAAATCGTCTGGCGTTACCCTCTCTCCAGAGAATCCGACTAAGTTGTTGGAATGAGCATCCAAATCCCTCTCAATGAGCCCAAGTGCATCGAAGCACCTTCGGAACAGGATGTCAGCCGAGCTTCCCTGATCTACGAATACCCTTCAGATCTTGGTATTGATGGTGGATGCAGAACTCAATAGCGGCTGGTTCATGTTGTTGGTTGTTTGCTTGATCTCTTCAGAGGAGAAAACTATCGCTGGGGTGGTTTTCCTGCTAGAGTTCTTGGCATTACCTCCACTTCCAAGCATGAGTGCCGGCTTCTTTTTGCTGCTTTCTTGGAAGGGGATTTCCCTCTTCCGGGATTCCTCCTGAGATCATTGTAATTTTGTAGTGTGTACCACGATCTTTGGGCTCATCTTTCTTCTTGTCAGCCTTATTCTCCGAGTTATTCACCCGTTGTCTGACTCTTCTATCATCATCTCTTTGCTTTTACCTGTCCACATATTCATGGACTTTTTCGTTTTTTAGGCTTTGTTCAACGAGCTTCTAGGAGGTCTCTGCGATCTTTTGTGTCATGCCCCGAGACTTTGTGGTACTTGTAATAGTACTTTTGTTGTAGTGTGTTGTGTTTTTGTGACCTTGAGAGCGGGTATTCTTTTCATTTGAAAGACTTCATGCAAGAATTGAGTTAGTAAAGCATTGTATATTATGTAGTAAGGTCGATTTGACCTCTATTCACTTCTGTTCCGGTCGTCCCATGAGCTGTTCTTCCGGATGTTTTCTTTTTATCCGGTTGTATTTTTAATTTGTTCTTCTGGGTGCTCTCTTTTCATTTATGTCGAATTTTTTTCGCACCTTTACCCTTTTTCTTGCTGCATATAGTCGTGGGAGCATTCTTGGATCTCTTCCATAGACTTTGGGGGTCTTTTTGTTAGGCTCTTTAAGAATGACGTGTCTTCTTTTAGGTCTCTTACCAAAGAGCTTAATAATGCTTATGATTGTAAGCTTTCGATTTGTGTGCACTCGATTTTGAAATGGTCTAGGTATCTCCGAAGAGTTTCCTCCAGCTTCTATACGGTTGGATGTAGGTTGAAATAGATCTTTGGCAGTCTCTTTGGTGGTAAAGTTTTGCATGCAGATGCTTCGGGCGCACTTTCTCCGTTAGCCAGTGGTCAAAGTGTTGAATCGAATTCAGTGTACTTGGAGGTACACTTTCAAGTTTTAGTTGGCAAGGGCTTTTACCAAGTATTGTGAATGCTTTTCTCTAGTACATCAAACTTTTTCAAAGCTGTGCAGCTGGTACTCCTTTTTGGGATAACTTTATTAGTTATTATTTTAGAAAAGGAGTATGTTTCTCTTACTTCGCGCTAATAGGTGCTTGAGGGTTATGACATACTTGGAAGAGAGAGAACTAGTCGTGAGAACTGGCATGATGATGTGCATGACAACTTGTTTCTCAATCTTATCAACATGCTTTGCAACAGATGATGAAAATCGACTTTGTGCATCTTTAGTCTTTCCTCACGGGGACTATCAATGCATGTTTTTCTGCTAAGGATGAAGATTGATTTTGTTATGTTATGATTCCCTCTTGTGGGGGATCACCTTGGAGGGGTGATTTATGCGAATATCTTGTTCTCTCTCATTGGGGATTAGCCCGGATGTCGTGATTTAATGTTGATACCACGCTCTCTCTAGCGGGGATCTTCCCTGGGCCATCTCGGAGGGGGTAATTAATTCTTCAGTTGTTTATCTTTATTGATGTTTATTTCTTTTTTAACACAGTAATTCTAAGTTTCAAGATAATTCTTGATGCTTTCCTTGATTCGAAAGTATTTTCCTTATCTTCTCTGCTTTAGGCTCGTGTACATGAAGTGTGCGCTCTTTACATAGTTAGTTCGGTTGGAAGTTATCGGCTCCATGAGTTTCCTCACTTTGACCATGATTTTGACTTCTATATCCTTTTGAGCTTTTCTTGTTGTGGCACTGTTGTTGATTGCTTCCCTTTTCTTTGTGGACAAGGAATTTTGCATTTTCACCTCTGGAGGATCAGTCTAGGGTGGTGCCTCGGTGTCTGGTTCACCGCTCGGTTTTGCATGTGGCAGCTCATTCTCCAGGGAATCAGTCCAGGGTGGTGCCGTCGGTGTTTGGTTCACAGCTCTTTTTGGTCTTGTGGCTTTTGTCGGTGTTTGGTTCACCACTCATTTTGGGCTTGTGGTCTTTTGTTGGTGTTTGGTTCACCGCTCATTATGGGCCTATGGTCTCTTTAGGTGTTTGTTTCACCACTTATTTTGGAGCCTCTTTCGATGTTTGGTTCATCGTTCATTTTGGGCTTTTTGCCTCTTTTTTTTATTTAGATCCTTTTGCCTTCCGGGGTTGGAAATGTGTCAGGTTCTTAGGATTTGGCGGCCTCCTATGGTGTTGAGCTTGTAGGTTTCCCTTCCGAGTGCTTCAGTGACTCTATAGGGACCTTCCAGACTTGTTTATAACTTCTTTTTTTTTTTGGGTTGGAGCTCCAACATTAGCTTTTTACAGCACCAAATCTTTTTCTTCAAGTTCTCTTCTTTCGATTTTCTAGTTATGCCGGGCTGCTATGTGATTTTTCAACACTTGTTGTCTTATTCTAACTTCTTATGCACATTCTTCTTTGATTTGTTCATAGCCATTGGCCACTTTGTCATGGCTTGAGTTGGTGTGCGCGCTGTTGGTGGAGGCGTGATTGATGGATCGTCGGAGAAATGAATCAATGGCAACCGAATAATAAAGGGGGTTTATCCGCATCAACGGCTTGATAAAAATCCTCGTTCCAGTTACTATCTCTAACGTGGTTGGCATTTGTCATTCAATCAATCTTGTAATTGTTATTCCTGTGGATAAACTCCAACCTCGTTCCTCCAAACAACTAATCTCAGTTTCCTTGCTTTGCATTGAGTGGCTTCTCTTCTATATTTGATGTAATTGTCGTGTATGGGTACATCTCTGTAAAATTCTAACACATAGCAGACAGGAGCCAACAAACACCATAAAAAAAAAAAATAAGATGCCCTTTTGGACTTTCAATTAGTTATGCACAATCTTCTTTGATTTGCTGATAGCCATTGGTTTTTTAATGAGAAACCATAAAAACATCCTGGCGTTCCCTTTTTTCTTTTTTTATTGTTTTTTTTATATATAACAATGAGAGATCATAAACTAAGTTGCTATAACAATGCTGCAGTGAGTCGGTAAATCTCTACCACTTTGAATAGAATATTCAACATGTGCTATCAATTTTTTAATTGATTGATTCTAAAAGAAAACACCAAAGACATGCATCTATCTCTTTTATTTATATCAGTTAGGCCAATAACTATTTGTATATTTTATTCTTCAGTATTGACTTTTAAAAAAAAAATCAAAGAAAAAACCAAATCATGAATAGTTTGTTATCAAGCAATCTAATTGAATATTATTCTTCTGACTTAACAATTTTAGATCTTATGTTAACAATATGGCATGGGCCAAAAATATTTTACTACTTTTAATGTAAGTGTAAATATCCGAGCGTATGCCATCAATATTATAAGAGATGAAATTATAGAATATCACCTTATCGCCAATTATGGATTGTTATTTTCATCAATTATTTTGTGGTACATCTCCCATTGATCTGTCCAAGTCACTCCGGTGGAATTTTTCGTTCATGAAAGCGTGAGTTTCCCACAGACTCGCCAATGTCAAGGAGTGGAGTCATTTAACTAATTATCTAAAGGATTTGAATGGGGTGTCGATCCTCAGGCCTTCAGAATGGATGCTTCACACCTATGGATAAAGTATGTACCTTTCATAGATTGGGCTCCTTGGCGTTATCGGGAGCTCCAATGGAAAAGGGATATTGATGTGTGTAAAAATAGACTAAGAATCCCCAAATTAGGATTAGAGAATTTTAGGTCAAATATGGGGAAGTAGAGTTAGAGAGTGCATACCTTGAGGGGGTGTTGCCCCTGCTTATATAGTGCTATGTGGTGGAGATCCGTATGGGATCGGTTGTGATCATATCATATCTTGCCAGATATGACTTGATTCCTATCTTTATAGGCCTTATTGCTTATGGCCTTTATTCAAGTGGATTGGGCCTTGGGTGCCGGTCCATAACAAACGTAAAATATACATTAAAATATATATAATACATATTATAAATAAATAAGGATAGACACTCAGCATTTACTTCATATTGTCATATATACATGTCCTGATAGAATATAAGTTACATATATTTGAATATATATTCACCATATTCAAATATTCACAGTGAAGCTCTCTTTAATATTGTAATATATACATGTCATATTGGATTATACAATACATATAATAGAATATATGCCCATCTATTCTACCATCGGTCTAAGCTCTTTTTATATTTGAGTAAACTAGCAATGGGTCTAAAAAATTTTAATTTATAATAATAATAATAATAATAATAATAATAATAATAATAATAATAAATTGATTAGATCATAAAAGTATATAATCTAAAATAATGGAAAGTTAATTTATAATTGTTTTCTCTTTATTTTCAATGTGACTAAGTATTATTTTTATTGTATATATTTTTAAACAATTATTTAACTGTTCATTGTCTCTTACTTAATTATAAAATTTATTTGTTATAATATTCATGTTATAAATTTGTTATTTTTAAACCAAAATAATTACTAATGGCAAAATCATTTTAATGAAGAATATTAATATGTAGATAATATGTTTTTTCTTTTAACTAACTTTGAAAAATCAATAATAATTTAAGTTATAATTAATTAAGAACTAAACTTTGATTTAATTAATAACTAATTATCTAGTGATGTGAAATTAATTATCACTATCTAAGTTGATTTATTTGTTTATTTTTAGTTTCTATACTGGAGCAAATTTAACATAGAACATAATTATTATTAGGTTAAGTTTCACAAAGTAATTTATTTAATATAAAATATAAAAAGTAATTTATGTTTTACTTAGGCGTAAACAAAATATAATAAGGTGAAAAATATGTACATCTATATATAATTATTATTCAACACAAACAACTAGAACGTAAATGAATATTTTAATTAATAATAAATACATTATTAATAATAAATCTGACATAACACTAACGTTAACATTTACAATAATTTTATTAAAATTAGATAAAGGTAGAAAAATATTTCAACATATACGAGAGTCTACGGAGGATAAAAAAAACCTAAAAGCAATAAAAAGTGTATAAGAATTATATATTTTCATAAAGCAACAATATTTGTATTATATATTCAAAAAGCCCATATAAAATTTTAAATTGTTAGCCTTTCCAACTGCAAAAAGGCTGAAAAAAAAACAGACCAACCAATGAGATGTTACCAAGCTATATAGTACAATCTTGAGCATAGGTTACTGATCCAACGGTTTAAATTTAACTGAGTGCACCAGTGTCTCAAACAAATTTTTGCTGCATCGATCAGTAAAAGATGTTAAGTGTACCAAATCGTTGCCTATAGTTTTTGTAAGAAGAAAAAGTGAAGTGTGAATAGATTTTGGTATATGGAAATATATGAATAAATTAAATAAGAGAGTGAGAAAGAGAGATGAAGTTCGAATGTGTGGGGAGAAAGGAAGTGAAGAATTTCTAATTTCACTTTTGATTTATTTTTGTAAAGGAAATGGTTAATTTTGGTGGTGTAAGAATAAAAGAAAAAGAATAAATAATATATGATATAAGATGGGATTATTTTATGAGTAAAGAAATATATTGAAAAGAGAGAAATAGATTTTGTAGAAGTAGAGAGCATGCAACCAATGAGGAAAAAGCTTTAGTGGAAAGTGTGTAAGAAAAAGATGAAAAAGTAAGAAAGAGAAAAGTAAAAAGAATGTTATAGGTTTTCAAGGAGCGTCTTAGACATTTTCGCTTCAAGATTAGCAAGATGGTTAGGAATTATTTACGTCCCTAATGAAATCTTGAAATTCTATAATTCCGCCGTGATCGTCGTTTTACCAAAATTACGATCGGAAAAAATTCACGATGGAATCGCACGTCGCTAAAACCGGTTCGAAATTCACACTAGGAATTTCGCTACCCTTAAGCTAGTATTTCGAGCCTAATTAGGAAATTATAAATTTCCTATGAATATATTTTCTTCAAGATATTCCGTTTACTTAGATACGGTCAAAACGGTTAAACCGCTGCTAAACAGCGTACCGTCGCTAAAAACAGACAATTACCAAAACAGACAAATATCAAATCCAAATCACATAACAAACATAACTATGGTAATCACATCCCCTAATCACGCCATAGATGTCAAACAACCATGAAAATATAAATAGTCATACGTTTATGTCAGAAACAGAAAAGCAGAAAGATGGGGTCTTACATGGTCTTCCAAGAGGTGGATGTAAGCTTCAAGTAAGAGAAAGAGTTCCATTACAAGGAAAGATGGATGGCAACATTGAACTCAAATGCAGAAAGATGGATATCCTGGCTTGGAAGGATGTAGTAGCACAACAGGAAAACAATGTGAGTCTTTAACAATGTCCTTTTAATTATATTCATGTTTCTAGTGTAACTATAGGTGTCCTTAATATTTGTACTAAGGTTGTAAGGGGGTAGTACTAAGATTGAAATGGGTCTCCATGGTAACTACTAAGTGCCATTAGGTGTACTAGCTTGGGATTATAAAATTGTTATAGGTGTGATTGAGAACTGTAACAGGTGGAATATTGGTGTTGTCCTTACGATTCTATTGGCCCTTGATATATAGTAATGCCGAAAGGGGTCACTAGGTCGTTGTAACTTTTCCTCTCCGTTTGAATAGAGAATAAAAACCAACCTCTCAAAAAAACAAAAAAACACTAGCTTGCTACTATAATCGCAACATACCTTTCTCGCTGTCTACTAAACCCACCATATGCTATAACTACAATTAAAAAACTCATATCGCTAATAGAAACCTTCTAAACCATGCATTCAATTCTCATAATAGAGAAATTAACTATTCAAACACCAACTTTCCCTATCGAACTTATTCAAAGCAACAAAATAACAATTAAAATCATGAGGATGATACCTTCGGGCCACTCAGCAAGTATATGATCCTGCTGCCAACACCTGGGAAGAACAGAACTTGCAGAACAAGGGCATGAGAGCGAGACTGCGACAATGGTGAGGAGATGTTGAAAAGGAAGATGATGGTTGATGAGACGTGAGTAAAGCTATTGCTCTTGAGGGTGGGGTCGCGGAGAGAGAAGAAGCGAAGGAGGAGTGGAGAGGGACATTTTTTGCATTTTAAAATTTATTATATATCTAAGTGGAATATTTGTTTTTAAAATGTAATATTCTATTAAAAATAATGTTTTTGTCACGATAGGACCTAATTGAAAATTTAAATATAGTACAGGGACCTAATTGAAAGGAAAAAAACTATAGGGACCTAATTGAAAATTTGGTAAAATTATAGGAACCTGCAGAGTAATTAAACCATTAAAGAAAAACATGATTAAATGTATAACCAAGAAAAATTAAAAAATATTATAAATACAATTACATAAAGTAAAACATTCATGTAAAAAATAAATTAGACATGAAATAAGCAAATAGTTAAAAAGTTACAAGAGTAATACACAAATTTAAGTATTTTTCCATATTTAAAATAGGATAATACTATTTGAACAAGTGGTTTTGGCTAACCAAGTGCAACCAAGTGATTTATTTCTATGCTAAATAGAATATTATTTCGGTGTTAAATAGTATAAAAAAGTGCACCTAAATAGAATTCTATTTGACACTAAAATAGTCTTTTATTTAGTATAGAAATAAATCACTTGGTTGCATTTGATTGGCCAAAACCATTTGTTCAGATAGAATTATTGTTAAAAATAAATTAAAATTGTCAAATTAATTTTAAAAAACTAAAAAGTTATAAAAAATAAATTAAAAATAAATACCATTATTCAAAAGATAAAAAGTTATAAATCAACATATGGTTTTGCCTATATATAATATAGTTCCACTTTAAAAAAGGTTAAATGCAAACATCGAACAAATAAGAGAAAGTCTTGGAAACTGATATATTTGAGAGGGAATGATTGTAGATGAGTTATGGATGATAATTTATATATTCTATGAGTGATTATTTTTATTCTATATGAATGATAATGTTTTTTAATTTTAAATGATAATTTTTTTAATTTTGAATGAAAATTTAATTATTGGCTCGCTAACAATTCTATAATATTGATTCCGTAGCACCGTTCAACAAATTATTACCGTATCGCTTAATTATAATTGCATCTAACCCTGTAAAAAAAAAATCTAACTGCATATAAGACAACAAATGTTCCTAACTATCCCCTTTATTATAATCTATACAAAATATAAATGTTCCCAACCAACTCTATCATATTGTACACTAAAGTTATCTATCTAAGTTTGTTTCTCGTATAAAATATAAAATATATAAAAAAATAAATTAAATAATAAATATTTTATACATAAATATATTATGACTCATTTTACTTTATTCGTAACATTTTTTTAACATAACTCTATACTAAATATTTTTTAAAATAATAATAGGAAATATAAAATTTAGATAAAGCTCAGGATTAAGTAATCCGTCGCTATGGCATCATCTTTTATCCAATAGATTATGGGAATTGGAAAGAGTGAATTAAATCTCATAGAAACTCTAAAATATCCAACCTTCTAAAGAAAAACTTTTCCATTTTTCTCCAATCAATCTTTATAACTTATTTATGTTTTTTTTTCCCAAAGATTATTTGTACAATAAAATTAATACCAAATAGTTATCAATTGTTTAGTTGATATGACTTACAATTATTTTAATTATTTAATTGAATTTTTCTTTATCTCTTTTTTTTCTCTTCACCAAAAAATTCTTCTTTTATATATATATTTTGTACTGATGATTGATTTATTAACAGAACTTTTATGTGAAAATAATAAAATCTTTTTATAATTATTTATCTATTTATACTGATATTTTGTTGTTACTATCCAAGAAATAAGTAATAAATTAATAATGAAAGATAAAAAGTTTAAAATTATATCAATAAATAATTTTTGGGTGATAATTCAAACAAATAATTCATTTATTTAGAAGGAAATGCTAGAAGGGAGGATTCCAACTAATTCATTTCCAACCTGTTTGGAAACTTTAATTTTAATTATATGGAACTCAATTGAACTCCATTAAAAATTAAATTCCAGTAAAAAATGAATTGAATTTCAGTGTTTAGAATGAATTAATAAAATTACATGATTAAATTGAATTTCAATATTTTAAATGTATATTAATTGAATTAAAGTTTATATTTAGACAACTTTATCCCTTTATTAACATTATATCATATTTAAATAATAAATATACCTGGTCACCAAAAAAAAATAATAATAAATATACCTAATTCTTTAACTAAGTTTATTCTTTCTTGAAAAATGAGTATGTAATTGGATTAACATATTTAACCTCAACTAAAATTTTGAGAAACACACATACAAATTTAACATTAAAAAATATAATAAATTTAATCTAAAGTTAATTTTATATTAGCTCCTTTTGAATTTTGATTATTCTTTGAGATCAAGCTTCACCGAAGGAAAAACATAAGAAAATACATGACAACGTGGCCGATTCAAATATTCCTCGCACCTTTGGAGCATTGAAACTCCATAAAAGAAGTTGATCAAAGTTAGCATTTATTATTACTTTTTTTTTGGGTGTTAGCATTCATTATTACTTATTTATGTATTATAAAATTTGTTTGGGTCAATCTATATTGTATTTTTTTTTTTCTAACAATACAAATAACAAAGCCTAAGGAGGGACAAAACAGTCCATCCTAATTAAGGAGATCCGAGATGGATGAGGAATAATCCACTCTAT
>JASCZI010091120.1:12174-23787 GCA_036250425.1 Stylosanthes scabra | reverse complement strand
AGGCTTGAAAACCATCCGGTCCGGGAGCCTTTAAAGGACTCATACCATCTACTGCAAACTTGACTTCTGACATGGTGACAGGTTTAGTAAGATTCTGACAAGCTTCAGGACTGAGTGTCGGAATTGGGAAAGTTCCCAAACAGTTAACATCAATCTGCTCAGTTTCACAAAAGAGATCTTTGAAAAAACCTATAGTTTCCGCCTGCAAAACATTGGGGTCCACTGACCAAGAACCGTCACGGAGGAAGAGCCCATTAATCCTATTAATTTTTCGCCGAATAATGGTTTGAGCATGAAAAAAGGAGGTATTTCGGTCACCAAAGCGAATCCAATTCTCCCTCGATTTCTGAAACCAAAGCATCTCTTCCTGAATCAGAATTGAATTATATTCCCCTTGCAACCTCTCTTCTTCCTCCATCAATGCCGAATCAGCCGAAATTTCCAACCTTTGCTGAACAGAATTAAGCAAGACCTCAATCTTTCTTTTCTTTATGAAGATATTGCCAAAAACAGAGGAATTAAATTCTAAAGATGCCCGTTGAATTTGGGTCAATTTGGATTGGAAAGATCCCGAAGAAGCATTCCATGCCCTGTTAATAAGTCCCCTATAAGAAGGATGTAGAGTCCAAGCCGCTTGAAATGTAAATGGCTTAATCCCTTTTTGTTATATGAGTACCAAGACACCGAATTAGCAACGGGCAATGATCAGAATGAAGGTTGCTCAGCACTTCGGCAAAAGCTTCAGCAAATAAGATGCTCTAATCAGCATTACCACAACACCTGTCAAGTTTCTTAGCTACATGTCTATAGCCTCGAACCTTTCTATACTAGGTATAGGATCTACCAATAGTCTTAAGATCAAATAGATTACAAGCATCCAAGGTATTGGCAAAATAATCACTTCTATTGGCACAAAATAATCCACCTTTTACCTCATCAGGAGACAGAATTTCGTTAAAATCTCCAGTAGCTAGCCATCGACCCTGTATACAACTAGCCAACAATTTGAGGTGTTCCCACAAAGCATTCCTTCTAGCTGGTTGTGGACTGCCATAAATTGCACTAAACACCCATTGTTTGCCTTTTAAGTCAACATTAACAGTAAGGCATTGATCCATAGTAGCCAGAACAGAACAAGATGCTGCAAGTTCAGAACAGAGAATCCAAATTCCCCCTTATGGCCATCTGCCTCCATAATACCAACCGGGGAGAAGCCGAGACTCAACCAGAAGTCACTAACCGAAGAGAAAGCTACATGCGTTTCCAAAACCACAAAGAATGAAGGCTTGTAAATCCTACAAAGCTCCTTACAGTGCAATCTCGCCAACCTATTGGTGGCACCTCTCACGTTCCAACTAATAATATTTAGAGTATCACAATCCATAAAGACTGACTAGTTGGAACATAGAGTACCCCTAATTAAGGTGGAATTGAATTCTTACCGGGATCAACAATGGTATCCTTAGTCACTGCCGAAGGGAATTCCATACTGTTCTGTTGCTCAGAAGTAAGTACGTCATTACCCAAAAATAGCAAAACTTGTCCCCCACCGAGCCTTTTAGTTGCATTTTCCGCTGTGGTTTCGGATTCCAGAGGCTGAGCCTGAATTCCCGGTTTAACTGTGTCGTCCCCAATTTCCAGTTCAGCCTCCGTTGGCGAGTTCTGCAATGATGGCGGACGGCGTCTCTTATGTGGATGGAGGGGCGCTGGTGTCTTAGTTGTAGGCACTGCAGATAGAGTGGATATCTTCTTTACATCCCTGGATTGAAGGTTCGCACTAGTTGACATGGATCTTCCAACCCAAGCCGCTGATACATTATTGGGCTTACTAAGCCGAATCGCCGATCCGGCAGTGAACGGCTTTGTAGCAGGCATCTTCAAATTGGGCTTCTTATGATCAGCTCCCATTTGTTTTTTTCCTTTTCTTTGGACTACAATCCATTCCTTTTCCTTTGCATTAGCAAGCACCGAATCATGCAACATATTCTCCGAATTTTTCTCGCTTCCATGATTACCATTATTGCCGAATTCAAATGCTGAGGGCTTCAAATCTGAGTTACTCGGTTGCGCCTGTGAGATACTAACCGGAGCCGGTTCCCTTTCCCCACCGTCGTTGTCCATCAGCACTGATTCTACGGTGTTACAGTCTCTTGTTACATGCCCAAAACACTTGCACCTATTGCAAATGAGGTGCAAATTCTCATACTCAATATCGTATTCAAAGCCATCCACTCGTACTTTTTGAATTACAGGCTTGCCAAGATCAATTTGAACACAAGCACGGGCATATTTTCCTTTTTCAGCTGATTGTGTTGCCAAATCAACCCGAATTGGCTTTCCCACGAGAGCCGCTATACGCATCATGATCTTCTCATGATAATACCAAATATTTAACCCTGTAATCTTGATCCAAACAAGAGTTGAACCAAAAGATTGTTCACAAGGCCGGAATTCAGAAGACCAAGGCTTTACGGCAACGTAATTGCCTCCAATCATCCAAGGACCGCCTAGAAGGACTCGATCCTTATCTTCAAGAAGATCAAACTTGATTAAGAAATACCGGAAGCCTACATCCAGCACTTCGTAACCACCTTTGGTTCTCCATACGCCTTTGAGCTTATGTGTGATGGCCGTGTAGCTAAAATGTTTTCCGAGAACCTTGATGATTATAACATCCTTGTACGGCGCCGAGAAAATATTTTTAACCTCCTGCGCAAATTCAATGCTAGGAACCTCAAGATTCAGTCGATCCATTTGAGACATTGACTAGCTTATCAATGTCAAGAGAATCAACATTCCTCAAAGCATTTGAACTAGCCTTCCCAACCACTTTGTCACGAAAGGAAACACGACCTGTCATTCCCCGTTGATCTTTTCCGTTCTGAACCTCCTTGACCCCGGGTGCATTCCCCCCAACAGTGTCATCCTTATTTCTTCCTCCGACATGGTCGGAATTCTCACCTTGTTTCACCGTCGATGGTCCTTCCCCACTCTCTCTGCCACTCATGCTTTCTCTTCTAAAACATAACACTTGAAAAACTACTGGACTCTGTCTCTCCTTTTTTTTATTTTTTATTATTATTTTTTCTCAAAACCCAAAACAAGGAATCTTAATTCTTCAGCAGATCTCAAAAGTTTCTGAAAAAGCCCACAGCAACGTTTGCCAATCAAGAATGAAATCTCAATCCCATAGTTTGCTAACCTTTCATGAAGGAGTTGGTTAGAGAGCCGAGAATGGTGATTTGTGTGATTAGCTAAACACCACGACGATGCAACCTGAAGGAAGACGGCGATTGCAGCGGCCGGAGGATGATCGGGTGGCTATGGGACAAGGTGTGGTCGGTAAGAGAGGAAGAGAATCTGAGGTTAAAACTATGTGATGACCAACGTTGAGGATGGAAACAAGTGACCAGCACGTGGATCTGACGAAGGAAGCAAGAAAGACGTCCGATTAACTGTTACGAAAATAAAAATTATATTATTTATTGTACTATATTATATATTTGATAAAAACAAAAAATTTAAGTTATATTTAAATTTGAACAATATAATATCACAAAAAAAATTTAGACAATATAAAAATCATGTAAAAAAATATAAAAATAATTTTGTTATTATTTTTGTCTATATATATATATATTATTTTATAGATTCCTATACGACCTTATTTATAAGATATAAAGATTTTATTAACATTATTTTTTAAAAATATAAGACTCTTAATATTTAAATGAATAACATATATTTTTGTCCCTAAAATTTTTTAAAAAAATTATAATTATTCTTAATATTTAATTTGTTTTAATTTTATCTTTCATGTTTTAAATAAACTTCAATTATACTCTTTTTATTAATTTTTTTATAATCAATCATTAATCAATATTTTGCTTTCAATTTTATCCTTCAAATTTTAACCCTAACCTTAATTATAAACACAAAATTACTAATTCACCCAATCCAACATTTCCAAGTCATCCATGCAACCATCCTACTTACTTTCAAACCTCAACTCCAAATTGCAGCCATGGTCACGAAACTCCTGCCCAATGCTCACCATCACCTCACTTTACCACAACCACTACCCCTCCCGTAGTAGCGAATATTGAAACAAGGTCAAATTCATTTGGACCACAAGGGGAATCATTTATTTCAATCATCCTCGTCATAGTCACCATGTTCATCTTTTTGTTCTTGTTTTGAATTTGACATTGCTGTCTCTGTTAGTGGTAGTTCATGATTTCTCTGTTAATTTTCCTAATTTTTCAAAGTATTTTGACATAACTTCTTATAAAATAAGATGAAGTAAATTCATTTTTTGATTTTTCTTTTGATCTAAGTATCTAACCACAATTATTAGAAGAGTAAATAGAAACAATAATTGAATAAGCAACTAGATTAATGAATTTCTTGAGTTCCACATTCAAGAGGAAAATTTCCTCTTCATTAGTATTGATATAAGTTACAAGGTTTCTATGTACTAGTTAGTAATTACTTAACTGCGCATTGAAAAAAAAAAGAGATATGAAATTGTAATTCTGATGGAGAGGGAGTGATGGGTGCGTTGTGATAGTTGTGGTAAGGTGAAGTGGTGGTGGTGGGGGAGGGGTTGGTAGCCACAGCTGCAATTGAGTTGTGGTTTGGAGGTAATAAGTGGAGGGCGTGGATTGCCGTAGATGACAGGAAAATGATAGAGTGGGTGAATTGGTAATTTTATATTTAGGTTTAGATTAGAAAGGATAAAATGAGATGTTTACGATCATTCCTAATTTTAATTAAAAAAAATTATTTTGTTAAAGTGAATCCAAATAAGATTTCATATGTTTTAAAGGTGTTATCAATACGATTTTTATTTATAAAAAATAAATTCAAATAAGTAAAAGCACAAATAAAAAATATACAAAATACAAAAATATAAAAAAATAATAACTATCTTATTTATATTCTCAATGAAATAAGACAATATATGTTTTTTGAATCAATTTAATCGATGAGAAAATCAATATAATTTATTGTATAATTTTCAATCTAGTCTTCTTTATTCCAATTTTATCCAAATGATGTGATTTTTTATGATGTTAATTTAAATTTATTTTTAAGTTCTTTTTCAGTTAACCTGGTGTGATTTCAATTAGATAATTTGAATTAGATAAGTTTATATTCCATTTAAATTTAAGTAGCTCATTTAAACTTTTAACACATGTATTTATCAATAAATATTTATTATAAATTATTCAAATAAAAAAATTAAATTTGAAAACAAAAATAAAATATATTTATCATGAAATTGCAAGTTTTGTGTTTTTTTTATATAAAAAAAAAAAGAAAAAAGAGAAGAAAACACCAGCCATAGCAAGCTGGTGCTCCAACGAAGGCTTTGCTACTTCGATATTATCCGACAAAAAGAAAGAACCCTTTATGATTTGCCTCTTTTGGATAAAGTTGAATTGCACATCGCACCTCTTGTGCAACAAATCTCTGAATTTTTAGTAAGATATTAGTATCCTCTACCATTGAGAATGACTCAGTTGGGTTTAAATAGGGATAAACACGTTTAAAGAATTTGCAACACAAAATCATTTGGTCTGATTTTATGATTGATTTTTAGTGTGAAATAGTATTTATGATTTGTTTTTCATAAGTCAGTTTTTAATTTTATTATTATTATTATCATCATCATCATCATCATCATCATCATCATCATCATCATCATCATCATCATCATCATCATCATCAGTCATGTTAAATATACACTTATTTTTATACCAAATAGAAAATTGTTATAATGTCAAATAGTAAAAAAAAATACAGAAATAAATTTTTATTTGACATCGAAATAATATTTTATTTAATATAAAAATAAATAATTTCATTAAACTTTGTTAAAAAATAGTTATACGCTTACAATTATTATTATTATTATTATTATTATTTTTTCTGTATTATTAATTTATTATTATGAGTACTAGTATGTATGTATTATTGTTATTAATTATTAATTATTAATTATTATTATCACAGTAAATTTTTGTTATTTATTGAATATAATTTAAAAGCCAATATTAATGTTTTGTAGTTTCAGAGAAAATTTAATTCTCTTATGCTTATTAATTGCAGTATTAAGTGTCTTGTTTTTCTAAAATAAAAAAACTAGAATAGTAAAATTTGTGTGGAATTTTGATACATCAAACTAGTGGAAAAACCGTACATCTCACGACCACGATACCCCCTAGAAAGTAGATTTATATGGGTTTAAATTCTTTTTTTCTTTTGAGTTTTATTTAATTTAAGTCTTTATTAAATAATAGGTTATCTCTATAAATAATTTTATTATTCTTAAAATTTGTACTTTTTTTTTTCCAAAAATAGATAGATCATTTTATTGATGAAAAATGAATGGTTCTAAATAGAATAACAGGCATTAGGACAATACTGAAATTTTCCAAAAGTAAAGAAAGAATGTAATAGAAGAAAAAAAGCTTCGAAGAGAAACGCCTATGGAGAAGAAGAACTCGATTGTATCGCAGAGTCCAGAATCATGGTTGGGGAGAGACGATTGTTTTCAAAAATCAAGAGGTTCCGAGCTCGCCAAAGTTGCCAAACCAGGTTTGCCGCAAGGATCAGTCGATGCTGGTAGTTGTTATCCATTCTGAGGAGGGCGTCGAGTTGGAGCCACCATTGCCAGGGATCAACAGCGGAATGGGGAAGAGGAAAATCTGCCCTTGTCCAAACTTCTACAGAGTTTGGGCATTCCCTTGTAAACTAGACTAATTTTTTTTTAAAGAAAATTCAGTTTTTTTTATAATTCATATTTTTTTTAAGAAGTAATATTAATCTAAAAGATAATTTTTAATTTTTTATGTCTTAAAAGAATCTAATTTTATTCATTTCTCATATTTATCTGGTTTGATAGTTCTAGCTTGTAAACCAGACTAAGTTTTTTTTTTAACGAAAATTCAATTTTTTTTAAATTCATATTTTTTTAAGAAGTAATATTAATTTAAAAGATAATTTTTGATTTTTTATGTGTTAAAAGAATCTAATTTTATTCATTTCTCATATTTATCTGGTGATAGTTCTGACTTGTAAATTAGACTAAGTTTTTTTTTCAATGAAAATTCAGTTTTTTTTTTTAAAATTCATATTTTTTTAAGAAGTAATATTAATTTAAAAGATAATTTTTGATCTTTTATGTCTTAAAAAAATCTAATTTTATTCATTTCTCATATTTATCTGGTTTGATAGTTCTGCTTGTAAACCAGACTACTTTTTTTTCACAGAAAATTCAGTTTTTTTTAATTCATATTTTTTTAAGAAGTAATATTAATTTAAAAGATAATTTTTGATTTTTTATGTCTTAAAAAAATTTAATTTTATTCATTTCTCATATTTATCTGGTTTGGAAGTTCTTGCTTGTAAACCAGACTAAGTTTTTTTTTCAAATAAAATTAATTTTTTTTTAAATTCATATATTTTTTAAGAAGTAATATTAATTTTAAAATTTGTATTTAAAAATAGCTATTTTACAATTTGAAATATAACTTAAAAAATGAAAAATGCTATATATGCACAAGTTTTTTTCCAAAAAGTTAGACTATAATGCTTAAGTAAGGGATGAACGAGAGTGATAAAAATAATTTCTATAAAAATTATACTAATTTAGTTAGATTCTATTAAAGAAAAATTTGTACATGTAATATCATTTTCTAAAACTTAACTACTTTTAAAATTAATAGGCATATTTTACTTTATTTAAACAAGTGAATTGTATATTAACATAAGTTTAAGTAAAAAAATAATTTTAATACATTGATATAAAATATTTAGATGACCAATCAATTAATTACATAGTGTTACGATAATTAGATATAGAATTAATCTAAGTGTAACATTATATATCTTTATAGATATAAGCACGGTATAATTTTTTTTTTTTTTGGTCTTAGATAAGATCATATGTAAAATTATTTATATATTAAAATTAAATTCGTATCTATATGTATCTCTACAAGTAATTAGATATATGTGAAGACGTTGATAAATATAATCATATCAAATTTATAATTTTACAAATAAAATATAAAAATTAGTTTTATAATATAATACTAGTGACAATAATATTATTCAAATAATAAATTAAAAGGATAAACGATATATTTTTAAAAATTTTAAAATTAATTCTTAAAAACAATAGGAAAACGGTGAATAATAAGCCGCCAATAATAATAATAATAATAATCAGTTAAAATAGTAACCGTATAATATTTATTTTTTTCCTTAAAATAATAGCATGAAAATTAAATCATTACTTTCGTTTTTCTATTTTTCTGTGGAAATTTCGACACAGTGAATGAGTGAAATTGGAACCGATATATGTAGGCACGAGAAATGAGTGCGTAGTTCACTCTGCACAGCGTCGTCATCATCCTCATCGTTTTTCTATGGAATTAGATTTCCCAGTGATAATTGGGGATTCTTAGGAGTTAGGGTTTCTCATGTAATTCTGTTTCTTCTCTAAAAACCAAGAAATTGAACAGTCCATTTCCTCTCGTCAGAGACCAAACCTAGGGAGCGAAGGTTCCCGGTTCGGTCCACGCTCTTTGTGCTGTTCCGTCGTTCGGTTCTGGCGCTCCCTGATGGCAGATAACATGGAAATCGATTCCCCCTCTGATTCTCAACCCCTCACGCCCCGAGATCGAATCGTTCAGGTAACAACACTATCGCCAGTTTTTCTATTTTTATTTTTATTTTTCCTTGAATTTCACACTCATTCACTTGATCACTGTTCAATTTACTTAGCATTTGATGCAGATATGATCCATGTTGATGAATTGCGCTGTTTTTAATCGATTTATTTTAGCCGTTTTTGGATTAAATGAGTTTTCATTTTTCATGAATGCAGTTTTTCATTTTATGTATTAGTTTTGTTTTTGGGGACTGAGTTTATTAATTGTATTTTCTAAATTGTGTGTTCCATTGATGTTTGTTTTTCGGATTGTGTTTTATAGAGACTTGCCCTGTTTGGTGTTCCTGAGGAGCAGCTTGACCCGCCTGGTCTGGTTGCTTTCGTTAAGGATAAGAAGGAATTCATACCTCAGTTGGTGTCTGTTATATTGCCTCCTGATGAGGAAGTGGCAGAAGCATTGCAAGATTCTAAGGCCGGTGGGAAGAAGAATTCTTTGACCATGAGGCAGAGGTTCTATCACAGCATGTTGTGGTTGCAGTGGCTGATGTTTGAGGGTGATCCGGGTGCTGCTCTTAGAAGCCTTGCCAAGATGTCTGTTGGTCAGAGGGGTGTCTGTGGGGCAGTTTGGGGGAACAATGATATAGCTTACAGGTGCAGGACGTGTGAACATGACCCTACGTGTGCAATATGTGTTCCTTGTTTTGAGAATGGGGATCACAAGAGCCATGATTACTTTGTTATATACACAGGTGGCGGTTGTTGTGATTGTGGGGATGTTACAGCTTGGAAACGTGAGGGGTTCTGCTCAAAGCATAAGGGTGCTGAGCAAATACAACCCCTTCCGGAGGAAATTGCAAACTCAGTTGCACCCGTGCTTGGTTCTCTTTTCAATTGTTGGAAAGACAAGCTAACACTTGCAAGCGATTCTCCTGTTATTGAGAGTAAGAAGGCTGCAATGGAACTAACTTCTGCTGTGGTAGATATGCTTTCAGAATTCTGCCAGCATAGTGAGAGTCTGCTCAGTTTTGTTGCTAGGTTGTTGTTTTCATCTTCAGGTTCATTGAATATCCTGGTAAGAGCTGAGAGGTTTTTAAGTGATGTTGTTGTGAAGAAACTCCAAGAGCTACTCCTAAAATTGTTGGGTGAACCTACTTTCAAGTATGAATTTGCTAAAGTTTTTCTTACTTACTATCCGAGTGTTATAAGTGACGCCGTAAAAGAGTGCAGCGACCTTCCTTTGAAGAGGTATCCGCTACTATCCACTTTCTCTGTGCAGATACTTACAGTGCCCACCCTTACCCCACGTCTTGTGAAGGAAATCAACTTATTAACCATGTTATTGGGATGTCTAGAAAACATTTTCACTTCTTGTGCTGAAGACGGGCATTTACAGGTAGTGACTTAGCACATCTCTTTAAAGGAATACTATTTTGGTATATGTAATTTTGAGACGTGCAAGATAACAATTTTTTCTCTAGATCTAATGCTTTAAAATATTTTAGTGGTACCTTCTGTAAATTTTTTTAAGAATTTTATATTTATCAAGTGTATATACCTTTATGATCACGATTTCTCTTTTATGATGTTTAATTAAGAGATATTGAATCTTTTCCAGGTTTCCAAGTGGGTTAATTTGTATGAGACGACAATACGTGTTGTTGAAGATATTCGATTTGTTATGAGCCATGTGGTGGTGCCAAAATATGTTACTAATGACCAGCAGGATATATCAAGAACCTGGATGAGACTTCTGTCCTTTGTGCAAGGGATGAACCCTCAAAAGAGAGAAACTGGCCAACATGTTGAAGAAGAAAATGAGAACGTGAATTTGCCTTTTGTTTTAGGTCATTCTATTGCCAATATTCACTCTTTGTTGGTGGGTGGGGCATTTTCTGATGCTAGCAATGGAGGAATGGAGGATGAAATTGTTTGGAACTTAAATAAGAATGAATCAGAGGAAGGAGAGAATTTGAGACATGCAAAGGTAGGACGGCTTTCGCAGGAGAGCTCTGCTAGTGTGACCTGTAGGAATAGTGTCATTGCTTCACGGAGGATATCCGATGCCTCATCTCATTTGTTTCTTCCATCTTCTGTTATTTGGTTGATATATGAGTGTCTAAGGGCTATTGAGAATTGGTTGGGAGTTGAGAATAACTCTGCGGTACTTCCTAACATGTTATCTCCAAACATCGATAGTGTTAGTGATAGCAATTTCTCAGCATTAAGAAGAACGATATCCAATTTCAGAAGAGGTAAATATAGTTTTGTTAGGCTTGCAAGTTCAAGTGAAGATCAAAATCGGCAATGCTCTGACTATAGTGTTGATGGCATGGAAATTAGTAAAAATGATGTAAAGGATGGTAAACTGAAAACAAATGGTGAAATTGATTCTGAAAATACCTGCATTCGCCCTAGTGTTGATTACAGTGCAATGGATGAAGATTCTTCTGGGGACTTGGATGGTCTCCATTTTCTATCATTGCCTGATTGGCCCCAGATAGTCTATGATGTTAGTTCACAAGATATATCTGTGCACATTCCATTACATAGATTGCTATCGATGCTCTTACAGAGGGCACTGAAAAGATGTTTTAGTGAATCTGAAGTGCCAGGTGTGACTGACGTCACTTCTTATTCATCTTCAATGCTCTACACTGACTTCTTTGGACTTGCTTTACGGGGAAGTCATCCATGTGGTTTCTCTGCCTTCATTATGGAGCATCCGTTGCGGATTAGAGTCTTTAGTGCTGAAGTCCATGCTGGAATGTGGCGAAAAAATGGAGATGCCGCTTTACTGTCTTGTGAATGGTACAGATCAGTGCGCTGGTAAGTCAATTAACTATTACTATTACTATATGATATTATATTAGTGGGTTGAAATTCATTTAATATGTTATTATATTATCAATCTTTACTTCTACAGGTCTGAG